>JAOXYD010030368.1:0-14171 GCA_028565735.1 Pinacopodium congolense | reverse complement strand
GCCGATGGAAGTAAGATGGTTTGTGACACATGGTGTAGGCAAGTGAGCTGGCAGATGCAAGGGGGTAATTTCACTGGAGATTTCTTTTTGATCCCACTAGGAAGTTACGATATGTTACTAGGAGTTTAATGGCTCTCCACGTTAGGGAATATCCAATTCAACTTCCAGAAATTAAGTATGAGTTGTCAATATAAAGGCAAAGACTACTCTTTGCAGGTGAATGCTACTGCCATATGTAAAGCAATTAGAGCCAAGTCAATGGAGGGTGCAATAGCCACTGCGTCACACATTGCCATGATACAGGTAACACCTGTGGGAAGGGAGGCAGCGGATACTCTTTCTATCTCAGCTGTTAAGGTAACCCGAACCACTCCCCCTAATGTAGTGCAGCCTGTGTTGGATAGTTTTGTTGATGTGTTTCAGGCACCTGAACAGTTTCCTCCCCATAAAGGTTTGCATAATCACAGAATCAATCTAAAACCAGGTGATATCCTTATCAATCAAAGGCCATATCATTATCCTAGTTTACAAAAGGATGTGATAGAGAAAATGGTGAAGGAGTTGCTTAAGAAGGGATATATACAACCCAGTAATAGTCTATATACTTCAGCAGTTGTGTTAGTTAAGAAAAATGACAGATCATACCGACTGTGTGTTGACTATAGGTCCTTAAACAAGCTTACCATCCATGACAAATTCCTTATCCCCTTAGTAGAGGAATTATTGGATGAGTTGGGTGGAGCTAAGTATTTTTCGAAAATAGATTTGCGATCTGGTTTCCATCAGGTGTGAATGCATCTAGATGATGTTCATAAAATTGCCTTCCGAACTCACTCAGGCCACTATGAATATTTGGTGATGCCTTTCGGTCTCACTAATGCTCCATCCACATTTCAGGCCCTTATGAACCACTTCTTTCAAGAACATTTACGGAAATTTTTCTTGATATTTTTTGATGATATTCTGGTCTATAGTAAGACCTTAGATGACCATGTATTGCACCTGAAATTAATTCTGCAGGTTATGAGGAGAAACAGTCTATTTGCGAAGCCCAGTAAGTGTTCATTTGCAATGGAACAGATTGAATACTTGGGACATTTGATTTCAGTCCAAGGTGTAGAGACCGACCCATCAAAAATACAAACTATCCAAAGATGGCCAGCCCCTATTAGTTTGAAGCAGTTAAGGGGTTTCTTAGGCCTTGCCGGCTATTATAGGAGGTTTATTAAGGCATTTGGCATCATTGCCAAGCCATTGATAGCATTACTTAAGAAAGATGGGTTTATGTGGAATGAGGAAGCACAGGGTGCTTTTGAAAAGCTGAAGGCTGTCCTAAGTTCTGCACCTGTGTTGAAATTGCCTGACTTCTCCAAACAGTTTGTTATAGAGACTGATGCAAGCAATGTAGGTATTGGTGCAGTTTTACAACAAGAGGGCCATCCAATTGCTTATATTAGCCGAAGTCTGGGTCCAAGGAACCAAGCATTATCTATTTATAAAAAAGAACTACTTTTAGTTGTATATGCAGTGCAAAAGTGGGCTCCCTATTTGCAAATTCAGCCATTTATCATCTGGACAGACCAAAAGAGTCTCAAGTTCCTATTTGACCAGCGAGTCAGCAATCCCTTCTAGCAACTTTGGTTATCCAAGTTGATGGGTTACCGCTATGAGATACAATATAAAAAAGGACGAGAAAATAAGGCAGCAGATGCATTGTCTCGAATGGAAGATTAGGAGGTTTTGACTACCCTTCTATCAGGTTCTAATTCTAATTTATATGCACAAATCCAACTGAATTGGCAAATGGATCCTCGGTTGACTCTCATTATTCAACAGAAGCAACAAGATCCTCAATCTCATATACATTACACTTGGCACAATGATTAGTTAAGAAGAAAGGGAAAATTGGTGGTGGGTACCGGAATGCAGCTACGAGAAACGATCTTGAGATGGTTACATTCATCTCCAATGGGAGGCCATTCAGGTAGGGATGCTACTTACAGTAGAGTAAAGTCTCTATTCTATTGGAAGGGTATGAATAAAGATATTCAGAATTTTGTGAGGGAATGCCCAATCTGCCAGGTCTGCAAGTATGATCAAGCTACTTCACCTGGTCTTCTTCAACCTCTGCCCACCCCAGAGACTGTCTGGACAGATATATCTCTAGACTTCATAGAAGGATTACCGAAATCAGAAGGTAAGGAAGTCATTATGGTGGTAGTTGATCGTATGAGTAAGTATGCACATTTTGTATCCCTCTCACATCCCTACACTGCTTTAACTGTTGCTCAAGCATATTTAGACAACATCTATAAACTTCATGGAATGCCGAACTCTATGGTTAGTGATAGGGATGCTGTGTTCACTAATAAATTTTGGAAGGCTCTGTTCTTTATCCAGGGTGTGGAATTGCTTCTATCTTCGTCTTACCATCCTCAAACAGATGGGCCAACTAAAGTGGTGAACCGATGCTTGGAGACCTATCTACGATGCATGACTAGTTACTATCCAAAGGAATGGGCAAAATGGCTTCCCCTAGCTGAATGGTGGTACAACACCACCTAGCATTCCTCTACCCAGCTCAGCCCATATGAGATACTGTATGGACAACCACCCCCTATTCATCTCCCTTATTTACACGGGGAATCTCAAGTTGCAGCAGTAGATCGTAGCCTACAAGCAAGGGAAAGAATGTTTCAATCCCTCAAGTTTCATCTACAACGGGCTAAGACTAGGATGGAAAGACTTACTAATAGAAGACAATCAGAGAGGAGCTTTGAGATTGGTAGTTAGATGTATCCGAAGTTGCTTCCATATAGACAAAATTTAGTGGCTCAAAGAGGAAATCAGAAACTATCACAACGATACTTTAGTCCCTTTTAGGTCATCGATAAAATTGGGAAGGTAGCATACAAGTTACAACTACCTGTAGATGCCAAGATCCATAACGTATTTCATGTCTCCATGTTGCGTCAGCACAAAGGCCCAGTCCCAACAATTTCTATTCGGCTACCTTATCTGTAAGATTATGCCACAACCAAGGAGTCCGAGTTAATATTGGACAGACAAATGGTTAAGAGAGGCAGGGTTGCAGCCACCCAAGTTTTAGTCAAATGGAAGAATACGCCCGAGGAAGAGGCAACTTGGGAATACATATATGATCTGCAATCCAACTTTCCAACGTTTCTCCCTTGAGGACAAGGATGTTTTTTCGAGGGGGGAAGATGTGATGCAGAACCTTCTGCATATTTTTCATTTTATTTTCAATTTTGTTTTCATTGTTGTTTCTCTGTCCTCACATGTTGAGAGGTTGTTATAAGTTTGTTATAGAGAGAGGAGAGCTATACTTATATATATATATATATATATACATCTGATGTTTACAGAGGATTATTATGTTGAATATACAGATATCCCTCTTACTCTCAATTTCTCACCTTTCTTTTATCCCTCTTAAGTCTCAGTTCCTATTGCTTTGTTGGTCTCACCTGGGTTCAATAGACTCATAATTCCTAACTAGGCAGGGAATTGGCATCAATTGAAAGCACAATTATTGGCAAAAGGATTACCTAGGAGTTTAATGCCTTCTGTGGCTCAAGGCTCTTGCAATTGTGTGAAGAAGTTGATGGAATCTCTTCTAGACTGAAAGCCCTTAGATTCCTTCAGATCGGTTCACTCCTTATGGCTGATTTGCTTGATTACCCAATAGGGGTTGTATTGTTGCCCTGTTCAGTTTTGTGCTTGCTTTATTGTCCATTTTCCTTTTTCTTGTTTCTTCGTATCTTTTTTTTTAAATTTCTTTGTTTCTTTTTTATTCTTTTATTTTTGCTCTTAACAAATTTTATTGACATTTTAAAAAATAATAAAAATTTAAAAATATCCAAATTTTCTTATTTAAAATGTTATAAAAATAATTTAAAAAAAGTATATGAATATTTAAAATAAAATAATAATTTAATGTAATTTTTAAAATATAGAAAATAATTTAACTACACAAAAGAGAAACACTTGGATTGTTACTTAAAATTGATTTAAATAATAACAATCTCAATTAGTGCACATAAAGGATTTTAATGCAACAATTTTTTGATTTCGTTGCCTTTTTCAATATATGGCAACAAATTATTATTATTGTTACTTTTTAATATTATTAAAGACAAAACTTTAAAAATCGTTGCATTATATTAATTTTAGCAACAATTTTTCAAACCGTTACAAGTTTTCTGTTGCCTAAACCTCTTTTTTGTTGTAATATAGTCTGAATTTTATTTAGAGAACTACAAAAATGAAGTAGATTTGGGTATAAACTTTTGAACACATAAATCAGAATTTGGCATCCAAACAAACGGTTCATCTGTCTATATTCAGATTTAATGTAAATGATTAAATATACACGTACCGATATTCATAATATGCCTGCTTTTGGTTGTATTAAAAAATAATTCATACTATAATTTAGAACAAATTAGGAAGTTAATAGTGTGTGTTACAACTTGGAACCACATAAGTTTAGATTTGGTTTATGGGATACATGAATTCTCCTTTTAATTTGCTTGTTATAGGTCTTATGTTCATTATGTTATCAAGGTTAATGATTTTTATTTGGCTACTCTATTAATAGTGAATTTAGTGGATAGGTCGCCACAAGACAAAGATATATCTGTTGGAAAAAAATTATAAAAATAATTTGTGTTATTTAAATATAGATAATAATTATTTAATATATAAAATTAAATATTTTTATGAAATAAATATCGTAAGTCAAATTATTTAAGGTTTATTTTTTAAAATTAAAATATTTTAATTTACTTTCATATATATAAAAATATTTCTATAATTTGATTCAGTGAGTACAATTTATAATAATTATAGTAGATTAAATTTTTTTTAATTTGAAAGGGAAAATATAAAGAAAACTAAAGTAATTTTATTTTTGTGTGATTACAATATGAATTTATATATTAAACAATAGGATATTCCTTACTAATCTTAAGTTGCTTACACATCTTTATATAAAATTCTCTTACCATACTTAAAATAAAAACTTGGAGTGTAATTGAGGGACATGTCATCATTTTCCTAGAAAAGAATAGGGCCCCACATATGGTGGGCCGGAAATTAACTAATCTAATCCTCTTATGTTATAGATAGTAAGTTTTTTTATTTTAGTTCTATTAATAATGTTATGGAAATTTTTTGTATAAAAAAAGACAAGTTATAATTTGCCTTCTAATATTTCAAAAAAGATTAATTTATCCTTCAACATTTCAAAAACTTCATTTTACTTCTTAACATTTGTAAAATGATACATTTTATCTTTTAATATTTAAAAATTGTGTAATTTACCCTATAATATTTGAAAAATGGTACAAATTATTCTTTTAACACTAATTCTATTAAGATTTTGTTAATTACCCCTTTATTAATTAATTATTAATTAATTAATAAAATCTTGACAAAGTTAAAGGTTAACTAACAAAATCTTAAAGAAATTATAATTTAAAAAATAATTTATACCAATTTGAATACATTAGGAGACCAATTACACCTTTTGATAAACGTGAAGGAGAAAAATAAAACCTTTAAAAATATTAAGGGGCTTTTCTTGAAACATTAGGGGGATAAAATAGACCTTTTGCTAAAAACATAATATTGTGGAAAATCTTGTTTTAAATACTTAATAAGCTACCATATAAAAAACATATAAATGGATCTATTATAAAATGGAGATTGATTATTTGATACTAAATGAGTCTTTGCTTTTGCAATAACTTTAAGGTTTATGGTCTTTATCTTTTCCTTTTCATTGAAATCAATATTTAAGAAGAAGATGGATTATATTTCAATTTTAATTATAATTTTCTCAATATGTAAAATAAAGAAAAGTATAAAAAAATTATTATTTTTTTCAAAAAGTTAAAATTGAATAAATAATTGAAAAAGAGAGTCTAGACAAATAGGAGATAAAAATTAAAATGTAAGAAACACAAAGGACCACCTACAATCCCAATAAGGGAAAAGGTAAAAAACCTAACTAGGAATCACAAATCCAAAGATCAGGGGGGAAGCTAAATCTGAATCGATTATGTAATAGGTGAGATGGGAGATTACAACCTTAGAAAAATAGCACAATCGAGATAAGAGGTGAGACCTCAATCCCTTTAATCCTATCAACACTTTGAATCCACTCTAAATCTAAAGGGTAAACTCTATGGAACAGTTCTTGCCTCCATAATAGCTTTGGTTTGAGCTCGAAGAAAGTCCTAAGGACTCTGAAGGCCAAGTGATTTCACTTCCTCATGGACACAAGTGGTAAGTAACTTAAAACCCTAACTTTTGCCTGTATGTGAACTTTGGGATGAATTTGGATATAACCCTTTAATTTTGATTTGAAGAGCCTCTTTATCATACTCTTCAATCCACCGCCATTTGCCTACTACATGTTGAATCTAGGTCATAGAGCTTGATATGCTACCTCAATCTCAAAATTAGTTCTGCCAGTAGGATTTTTTCCTTTTACTTAAGATTTTTAAAGCAGTTCCCAAACGCCATGAGATAAATTAGTTTATCTCCCTTAGGTATAACACTATCTCTTAAAAACTCTTTAGTGACTAGTTCATAATCATAGGGACAATTAAAACCCCTACAATAACTATTGATATACCTCCAAACATAGGTTGAGAATTGGCATTCAAAGAACAGATGCTTCCTAGACTTTGGATGGTCTTTATAGAGAATACATCTAGAGGGGATTTGTAGAAATGATAGTCTATCCAATGTAGGTAAATTACACATATGAAAAGAAACTTTAGGCTATAGGAACTTATGCCACACAATCTTAGACTAAGCCTAAAAGGGGCATGCTGATCTTAACACTTCTTTATAGGAGGAGTTAGTAAACCTCCTAAAAGGGTGTCAACACGATAAATAGGTTTTTTGCTCAAATTTGGGGCATAGTTTGGGAGAGAGGGTTGGAAATCCTAAGACGAACTCAATCTATCCTTGGTTATCCAGACTTGCACCTTAGAATTAGGTGTGAAATCCATTAGGATTCATTGTCTCCAATTAGTGTTGAGGGGACCCTCCTTACTCCAATTATCAAACAAAAGAGAAGCACTAACACCATTCCCAATTGAGCAAGTGAAATGGAGCCACAATTCTTCTTTGAATTCTAGCAATTTAGATAGGCAAAAGGATTGATGACTATTCTTTAACTCCTATAGCTCCTCCCTTTGAGTACATAGCTTTCCATCCATCAGACCCAAAGAGATTCATTATGATTGAGTAATCACCACATCCTTTTAACCATTATCAGCTTATTATAAAGCTTAATAGGATATATCCCTAGCATACTCTCCTCCAATAAAGTGCAGTAGTCTAGCTAACTTACTTTGGCCATTTCTTTCCCCTAAAGCTTGTCCAACCATAAGAATTGCACTAGGACCTTCTCAATAGACTTAATAAGCCTAGTAACTAGGAAGACATGGGCATACCAATACATATGAAGGGAATTTAAGACAGACTTAATTAATTAAAGTCTACCGACCATAAATAAGGCCTTAAATTGCTAACTAAAGATCCTTTTATAAATTTTGTCAACCAAACCCTAACATTCTCTATACTAGAGTTGTCTTGTTGCAATAAAAGGCCTCAAATATAAGATAGAAGGGTCTTTAGCCCGTAGACTTGTAATACCTAACAACCAGCTACCATTGGCCTCGATGGGTAGTAAAAGTAGCATACAACTTTTTTATAATTAATAGACAGGCTTAAGATAGTTTAAAATACCATTAAAGAGGTTATTACTAAGCCTATAGACTTATCCTAAGCCTTTGAAAAAAATCAGAAGATCATCTATAAAGGATAGGCAAAATAAATCCTTTATCGTGCACTTAGAGTGGTATTTAAAGGAGGGATCTTAAGTAATATTATATTTGGTTAGCTGGTGGAAAGCCTCTATGAAAAGAATGAACAGGTAAGCAGATAGTGGATCCCTTTACCTCAAACTTTAAACCCCCCCTGAAACAATCTAGTAGGCTCATCATTTAAAAGCACATTAAAAGAAGAAGTAGACAAATATTGCCAAATCCAATTTTTGAGCTTAGGAGGAAAATTCAAAACTTCCAACAACTGTTTTATGAACTCCCAAATAACTAAATCATAAGCAACACGATTCTTTGGAGACCTTTTTTGGTTATAGCCAGTAAGCAATTATTGGAAAAGAAGAATATTATCCCCAATATCTTTATTCTCCAAGAATGCAGCCTGGGATGGACAGATTAACTCTTTTAAAGCATGTTTAAGTCGGGTTGCCATAATCTTAGATATAATTTTATAAAGAAAATTGCAAAAGGATATAGCCTAAAGTCATCCAAAAAGCTAAGGTTGGGCCCTTTAGGGAAAAAACTAATAAAAGTTTTATTATGGCTCTTAACATTTTTCTCTTTTTCAAATAATTCTACAATAGCTTCAATGACCAAATCCTTAATCTGAGACCAAGATTTGTGATAAAAGAAAACATCTAGTCCATCAGGACCCAAGCCTTCCATAAAAAACACATTATTTTCCACCTATTAAGGGGTCACTGGCCTCTCTAAAATTTGTCAGTCCTCCTTAGCACAATTATGATCCAAAAAGGATGAGAGTTATGAGAAAGAGGGATAATAGCTCATAGGGGACCTTACTAAATGTTTAAAATAATAGCAGAAGACCCATTTAAACCCTAATATTTACTTGTAAATCTAGGTTAAACCCTAAAATTTCAAAACATTCAAGTTAAACCTTAACATTTGCAAAACATTCTAAAAGGACCCTAACATTTGTCAAATGTGCAAAATGAACCTTCACTGTCTAACTCTATTAACTTAGTTCGTTAAGTGCCACGTGAAATTTTCACATTACACTTTATTTTTTTAAAATTAAATGTGGACCCTACTACCACCTAAATGACACGTTGGCAATGAGGCCAACTCTGAACCCTATGCTCAAGAAAATGCAAACAACACCATATAGGTTAAGGGGTTTTCTTCGCCTCTTCTCTCCCTACTTGTGGCACGTAGCTCCATCATTCTCATCTAATCTAAATTGACATCTCTCCTTGTGTATCTCTCAGTCAATGGCAAAGGCATGTCACAACATTAGTCCAAAGCTTAAAGTCTCTTCCCCACCTTTACCGACACTACAGTATGCCAAAAAAATTTGGTGCATCAATGGATTTCATCCTTTAGCTCTTAACTGCTACAATGACTAATAGTAGGATGAAGGTTGTGTGATTTTTGAATTCGTAGTCCTTCTTCACTCTAGTTCTTCTTCCTTTGATTATTTTCTCAATTTGGAAGAAGCTCTACATAATTTTTGTTTTTTACTTATCTAGGGTCACTGGTGGATTGTTGCTATTATGTAATCATCTCCTAGTGTTATTGATTCCATCTTTTAGTTCTGTTGTTGCAAACTCTCCACCTAGTAAGCTGTTGCAAGCCCTCATCTTGCTTCTACTCTATTCTTCACTCCTTTGGTATATATTAACTAATTAGCAGCTAGGAATAAACTTATATTTTTTTATTTATAAGAGACTGAAGAGTTAGAACACTCCATTTATCCTTTGTGGGCTCTCATTTTGTTAGCTTTCTCACTTTTCATTTTACACTTCAAGCTTACTTTAAAGGAAGTGATATTGGGGTTTACGTGATTGAAGTGGAAAAGAAAGGTTTGATGGATTTTTAGTCAAATGATAGCTTGAAATTGGTTTGGGTCCGCAAGAATTTTTCTTTTAAACTTTTGAATTTAGTGAATGAAATACAGAAAACACACATTTCTATATCCACCACTTGAACATTATTCACACATACTCTCTCTTATGTCTGACATCCTTGCATTTATTTCCATAGGTAATAATAAAACTTAGGGCCCTGGTTTAGTGTGGTTAAGTACACTTTTTAGATATTATTTAATCTTTAAGCTTTGCATTTTGGTTATTATAGATAGAAATTTTAAGGTTAAACCTCCATGCTAGACAAAATATCCCTAGTGAAAAAGTAATGTTTTTGCTAAGCAGGACAGAACTTTAAGAGATGTTTTACTAAGCATGATTACATTTAGTTGAAGCCGATTAGTGTTTACAAGATTATGCAAATGCTAAGTTTTTACATATAGTTTTTTAAAATTGATCTTAACTAAATTAATTTCTAAATAACCTGACCTTTTCAGTTTTTAGAACTATCTAGGAAGTCGATAGTTATTGGAGGCTTTAACTCTTTTCTATTTATGAACTTGTGTTTGCCAGGTTACTTAATTTTAAAAGAGATTATGGGTCTTTATGCCACATCTTTTTCTATTTTCTTAAGTCCAATTCCATTTATTATATACTGACATACTCATAACAATTATGAAAAATAATGTGTATAGGTTTTTAATGGCTAAATATGGAACGATAAGTTTATTTCATGGTGGAAAGTTCAAGTCAGAACCTACATTTTCTTATGTCAATAAGGAATCAATAATTTTTTATAAGATTTATCTTGATTACTTAAGTTGCATTGAAATATGTGAGATGGAAAAGGATTTATGGTACTTCTGAATTGATAAGGTTTATTATAGAGCCCCTAATGAAGAATTCACCCATTCATCATCAACCCAATAACATGTTATGCGTAAATATGAATGTGTTTGCCAATGATTACTCAAAATATCTAAACATAAAGAAACATTAAAATTATGAAAAAAATTTTGCAATGCAACTTTACCTTGTTTATAAAGTTTTTTAATTGTTCGTATTAAAATAGTTCGTGGAATTCTTTTTACAGAAGGATTTAATGCATTTTGACAATAAGTTATGAAATTTAATTTTTCACTAAAACTAAATGAAAGATGTTCAAATAAAACTAATTTTGCTAATTCTTCCTGATTTTTATTATCACTATATTGAAATAAAAAGTAGGATTAAGAGAAGCATACCTGGTCATTTATGTTTGAGATTTTGAGATACCCACCTCCGTTGGATGTTTGGTGTTCAAATGGTTGCGGAGAGTTCCATATCCTCCTCCACTCTTCCATTTGAATTCATGTCCACAATAGTTACAGATTGCGTTGAATATTTTTTTGTCACTAGTTGCAACCTTTTTGTAATGCTTCTTGAATATATTCGATTTTATCGAAGGCTTCTGTGCTTTTGGTGTAAGATTGGATTGTTGACTTTCTTGTACACCGTTATATTCTTCATCGTGACCAACCATTACATTAATAGGTGGATATTGTGTATCATTGATGCTGAGCGGAAATTTTAATTGATATGAACCTTGTTCCTCTACTTGTTTTCCCTTACTCATTGTTCTTGAAGAAGATATTTTTATAATAATAGAGTTGACAATAATAATAAAATATAATAGATGTAATAATAATAATAATAATTAATAAAAAATTGTGAATTGTAGATAAAATATGATATTTGAGAGACTAGAAAGAGAGAGAGAAAGCTTGTCATTGTGTGTGAAAGAAATAGAATTGAAAGTTATTTATAGAATTATAATTATAGTTTAAAATAAAAATAAAAACACCATTGGAGCCTCAAGACTATTGGCAGTGCCAATGGTTGCCACGGTCTCAACCGTTGGAGCTTCGCTCTAACAGTTTTTTTAAAATTTTTTTTAATTTTAATTATAAATTATAAATAGCTTTGAACTTAATTTCTTTCACATACAATTACATGTTTTCTCTCTCTCTTTCTCAAATATCATATTTTATCTACAATTCACAATTGTTTTATTAATTATTATTATTTTATATGTATACATATATATTTTCTATTCAATAAAATTTCATACAATGATATAAAGTTACATATATATTTTTTAAAATAATTTTAACATAAAATTAAAGTTTGTTTAATTTTTTAAATATATTTTTAATTAATTGATTGACAGTTTATAACTGTGAATAAACTGCCGATTTATGATTTTTAAATTAATTTAACCGTAACTGAAATTGTTAATATCGGTTCCGGTTACGGTTTAGAACCGTTGATCACGATTACAGTTTTTGAACCGTAACCACCTGTTATTAAACTAACAGTTAGCCAGTTAGAAATCTAACTGTGGTCAGGGCTACATGCATGTGAGAAACATGAACTACAAGAAACTACCCCTTTCCAGATGGCATTAATTTATCTAGGACTGAAGCGACTAAGGGTGATGGGAAAAGCCTCAGTTGATTAACCACCCAAACAAATTTCTTCATTTATTCCATGATGAACATTATGACAATAACTTCCCTACAATTCAAAATGACAAAATCATTGTTGCTGATAAAAAGAAGTGTGACAATCGAAGAAATTTCTGACTGACTAATTCGAGAGAAACCTAGAGAACAAGATATCAAATATGGTTCCATCTAGATTTAAATGTGCTCTTGTTAGTAGCTATCTAAATCAATGACCCTAAGACTAACCAAATTCATTATAACAGTTTATTTCTCACATAGTCTATTAGTGAATAGACTTTCTAAATAATCCAATTAAATCAAATTGATTTGTAATATATATTTATATATGATATTTTGCTAGTAATTTCATAAAATTAAATAATAAAAGCTAATATATTTTGCTAATTGTCAAACTACAAAGACACTGGAGCTAAATATAAATAAAAGATTCTTTTTCTTTTGAAAAGAGCAATGACGTAAGATTCCTAGACAAACTATCCATAGTTTTAGAAGCTTCAATTTAAAAGTTGTAATCTCAAGATAATTAACTAGACAAGCTACTCAACTACTAACACAACCATGTCATCATATTGGAATTTTAGTACATTGCAGTATAAAAATCACAAGAATTAACTTGTATAAGAACTTCAAGCAGCAACCTTTAGCAACCCCCTTGCTACGTGCTCCTTTACTTTTTTTTCTCAAGTTTTAGCCTAAAGTGTCTTATTAGACCTTGAATAGGCCAAGCTGCAGCATCTATAGCTCTCCCTGCCTTAAACATACAACTTATACCACAATCATCATAAAACAACACCTAAACCAATCCTTAACCAAACATTAAATCACAATTATAGTAAATTTGTCCAAATCACACTTTAAACCACCAAAGGATTTTAAACACACAACCTAACTGCAATTTTCATAAACCTGTTCATGAAGCATACATATAATCATCAATACAATTCATATAAATCATACATTTGACCGGACTTCTCCACTCTAAACAACTAATTAATATATACTTTTATATTCCAAAGCCATAATCATTAGTCATAAGATCCCTGCCTAAGCATAGATATCCAAAGCAAATTTCAATATGGATCTCATTAATATCCAAACATTAATCATCAGTCTCAAAACCTGCTTGTACAATGCATATATATATATCCATCTCAAAATATAATATCCACCTGTTATATCCATCTCAAAATACATTATCCACCTGTAATAAGATCAATCGACAAGCTTTTTAGTGGAGCTCAATAAGATCAATCAGTGTTATTGGCAAGCTCTCGATCTCCTAAAAAATATAATGGCAAGGAATAAGCTGTCTACTCAGTAAGGGTTACCCGATTGTACCCTTATAACTCAGCAACCCAATAAATTCAATACAAAACAGAAATGCAAGTCATATTCATAATGCAAATTTAATATCCAACCTTCACAACATACTTAGTAAATAAAAACAACAACAAACAATATTGTCATTATTGAAATTTTTCTTACTATTAAATTCAATTATGTTATATTTTTAAGAGTAAATATCATTGCCCCCCGAGGCCCCCTGGTATTTTCATGATTTATCAAATACCCTCAATGTTTTTAAAAATATCCTAGACCTCCTATATTTTAACAACATTCTCAATTACCTCCTAAAACTATTCTATGCTGACATGGCGGCTGACATGACAGGGGTGCTGATGTGGCAGTGGTGACTGGGCAGATGTAGCGTCTGACATAGCGGGTGACGTGGTGGTTATGTGGCAATTACAGTACAGGGGGTGTTTGAAAAAAATGAAAACATATGGGGTGTTTGATAAAAATGAAAAATATAGGGAGTTTTTGAAAAAAATGAAAAACACAAAGATTTTTTAGAAAAAATGAAAACTATTAGGATAAAATTTTCATAATTAAGAATAATTAAAATAACCATTTCAATGAGATCATTAACTACAATTAACTATAATTAAGTAATT
>JAOXYD010030349.1:0-14171 GCA_028565735.1 Pinacopodium congolense | reverse complement strand
ACCCTGACTTGCCCTAGCTACTTAGTTAGGTTAGTTAGGTATTTTTATTATTTAGTAGCTTACGACGAGCTCACCAAAAACACACCTTTAATGATGTTTCTCTAAAGTTCATGCAATAAAACAAATTCTGAAAATTCTAGAGACAAAACAAAATTATAACAAGCCTCCTAATACTTTGATAGGTCATTAAAAATCAAATTTAGCAAATAAAAACATGATTGAACCATCAAATAATCAAATTAAACATTCAAACATGCAATCTATCTAAAATATACAATCTTAAAAAATCCAGTCTATAAACACATAAATTTAGTCACCCAAATGATGTAAATTAAATGAAATAAACATACTGCAACCTCAATCTATATGTTAACAATAAATTACAGCAGTAAACACAATTTTAAGGCATTAAACAATATATTAAAATCAAGAACAAAGTGAGGACTGTCAAACCTAGAATGTTTAGAGTACCCTATAAAAGTGAAGCTAAAAAAAATAATATAAAGGCTTAAAAATCAATACAAAAATATTAGCAACCTCTTAGAAGCTTAACTAAACTAGAAAAAATAAATTTAAAGCTTAAAAAACAAGTTTAAATACCAAATCAAAATTGAAAAATAAGCTGAAGTGATAATACGTCAGTTTTGGCCAGCCTATGTACTTTGAACTCAAACACATGATTTGAGTACTTAAAAATTGAAGTAAAAGGTGTTGAAATCTTGAAAGCTTGAATCTAACAAAATAATGAATCAAAAAATCAATTGAAAGCTTTTTGAGTTTTGTCTATATCTAAACAAACTAGAAATACAAAATTTACACACCTAGAAATGGATTTAAAATAACAAAATCGAAGTTGAAAGAAAGTTGTACAGAAAACAAATAGAGCTTTGAATATTTGAAAGATTTGATCTTGTAATTCGTATTTCAAGGATTCTAAACTTGTTAAAAATGTTTAGGAATGATATTTATAGTGTTGGGAGAGGTTTGGAGTCATTAGAAATAAGAAATAGCTGTTAAAATAAAGAATACAGACAAAAATCTGAAAGTGGAAATTAGCTGTTAGAGTCTGGACGCACAACGACACCCTTTGGGTTTATCAATGACACCATTTATTGAAGAACAACCCGCCATTGAAGGCTTTGGAAACATGGGTACAATGACACCCTTGGAACCCACCATTTAAGGATAAATAGCCCACCGTTTTGTATTTAGAAAATATGACAAATACTCCAAACTAATTCCAAAACTTTCCAAACAAATTCCTAACATTATTTAGGACTTTAAACAAGTTTTAAAACATAATTTAAGGCTATTTGAGTCATCAAAACAATTTAATTGGTTTAAAAAACACAAAAATTGCATTAATTATGAAAACTTAAATTTTAACCAACTTTAAAACCTTTTTAATCAATTCATGAATCATAAATTCACAATGCAATTAGACTTAAACAAATTTAGTCATACATAACCAACACTTAAACAATATTTCAATGGACTTAAACACTTCAATAAATATACATTAAATCAATTCATCACAATTCAACTTAATTATGCAACATATAGCCTAAATTCCATTCTAATTCAATTCCTAATAGGAAAAAGACATAACCAAACCAAATTAATCATTAAAACCATAATTTAAATCCTAAAAGCCTATATGCAAATGATCATGGAAATTTGAGAGCCCTTTTCAAGCATCGATTAAAAATCAAGTTTAGGACACTTACACCTTGAACCCTTTTCCTAAACTCTTTCTAAACTTGATCTTCATTCTCTTGATCTTCAAGCTTCTCTTGATCTTCAAGCTTGATCATCACTTGAGCTTTATCATTTGATCCTTGACATCCAAGCTCTTGATCATCTAATGCTTGAGTTCTTCTACACTAGCTCCACAAATATGATATTGCACTTTGAGCCTTTAAATATCTTATAAAAATTTCAAAAACTCAAACATTAATAGGAATAATGTTTTTTTTATCATCAAAACACATGATTAGAACCACCTTGGTTCAATAATGTGTAATTTCTAAAGTGCGCCAAATATCATAGGCAGATTCATACATACAAACTTTGTTAAATTCTTTTATGCTTAATGCACAAAATAAAACATGCATAGCTCTACTGTTTAGAGATACTAACCTCTTTTCTTCAAGGTTTAGTTCATTGTCATCCTTGAGCACTATTTCATTTCCTACCATCTTTGAAGGTAAGGTGGTGTTTTTAAAGAAACACAACCATAAATTTACACTTTCACTTCTTAAGAAATGTCTCATTCTAACCTTCTAATTCAAATAGTTGTTTCCATCAAAATAGGGTGCTCTACGTTCATTATAACCTTCTATACTAGAAGAGGAAGCAAATCTATTCATTTATGTCATATGATCTTTACTCACTAATTCGTTAGAATTAAGCCTATGTGAGACCTCGCTCTGATACAAATTGTTGTGTTAGTTATGGCACTAAGAGGGGGGTGAATTATAATTTAGAAATTCTTATATGAATATAATAAATAATGAATGCAAAATTATAAACAAATTCACTCAATTAGATAGAATGTAATAATATAAGTGCAAAAAAATAAAAGAGTAGAGAAAGAAAGAAGTACATCGTGACTTATTTTGGTTTGAATCTATCCACTTGCTCTTAACACCACTATTGAGATTTCGTTCTTATTGCACTTCCATCAAGAATACAACGATCAATATAATCCCTTTTAAAGGTTAAAAAATAACCTTTCACTCACTTCTTTTTCTTAGGCTCAAGAATAATCTCTCAAGTTTAAATTATATACTGAAAAATTCCTTTAACTTGATTTCACTTGTTGAATAAAAGAGGCTTTTTAATAGAATGATGTACAAAAGAGAAATGTGCAAAAAGCCTTCACACAAACAAAAAACTCAAGAGTAAACGATTAGTATTCAAAAAGAAATTCACACGAATATTTGATAAAATAATGACCAAAGCATTTTCAAATAATAAACCTCAATAATCCTTTTTCAAAACCCAAATAAAAGCTCGTGTATATGCTCACTTTTTCTGTGTTGAAATACCCTTACTAACATAATAAAGAGACATGCTATTTATACTTGACATTTTCTACTTATCCGTTGTACAACAACGTTCCAATAGTTAATGTTTTTATCCATTGTATAATCTTACAAGTTATCTGAGTATTCCACAACATTCATTATATTTGGTCGATCTATGTTTTGGTTCAGTTGACCGATAAACCTTCGTCTATCGTTCGGTCAACCGACCTAGCTCATTCGATTAACCGATCTAAGAGCAAAACTTAAATGATACATGCATTTCATAATTCTTTTCCTAATTCATATTAATTATCTTATACTTTCAAACTTCAATATTAAATGTTAAGAGGAACAAAGATCAAACAAATAAGCCTCTTGATTATGTACCTATATGCATGTTCTAAGAATGTATGCATGAATGTTCAATTTATAGGCCTCTTAATAAAACACCAAAATAAAACCAAGTAAGAATTACATTTAAACATATCTAATCTTATTTCTTCAATCTTGAATCTTCATATCTTCATATTGTTCTTCATTTCCAACCTTTAAGATTCTTCGATTAATTGTCTTAAGCTTTATCCAACCTATCTTTAAACATACTAAAAAACATAAGTATTAATAATATAGTTTATTTTGTCATTAGCAAAATAAGGTGGAACCATCCTTGGTTAAACACGAAACTTTTTAGATGATCGAGGGTGTTAAGTTATGACATATAGTTGTAACAAGGCTAATAGTACTAGCTTAAATTACTATAGAAATTGACAATAGTTAAAGAATAGTAAAAAAGTAAAAAGGAAAATGAACATGACTGAAATGATAAGAAAGGCAAAAGTGTTAATATTGAAGCCATAAACATTTTATTTTGTATTATAAAAAGAAATTAATTTAATAATACATTATTATTTGAAATTATATATGAAATTTGACATTTACTAAAAGTGATGCATGTGTAAAGTGTTGTATGAGGATTATAATTAATTGAAAGAGAGTACATTTAATGTTTAAGATGCATAATAGTCTACTAATATGAGCTATTTTCTATGTATATTTTTACTCATTGTTAAATCCTTTAGAGGGCTAGTACCAATATTAATGAGAGAATAAACTAGGTTAAGGTAAGTCAATCTTGGGAGATTAAGTTACAATTCTCCTTTACATATAAAAATTTTCTTCTTGGTCTTAATTTATTGTAGGACAAATTTTCTTGTAAAAGTTTGGCAGTCTTTCCCTCATAAATGAAACATTAAGTTATTTACCCTTTTTCCTTAACTTAAAATCATTCGAGCATACATAAAATATCTTTTTGAAAAAATGACAATAAGATTGCATAAGAGCATACGAGAAGAAAAAACATAATATAATATCGAGAGTTTCTATTAGGCTTCAACATAAATAGCTTTAGTATCATTAGTTGGATGCTTAAGAAAGTTTTTATATCATTGGAAAAAAATGGGTCAAGTTTGAATAAGACCATGTATAAGAAAAAAAAACATATTTCAACTACAAATTTCAAAACATAGACATATATATTATTTCTTGTATATAAATCACTTTTTCCTTTTTGTTGAGATAAGGGGTTTCCACCTAAGTTTTAATAATAAAAAAACAATTTTGCTATTAACGAGTAGTGTGTTTGATGTTTTGGAAAGATAAGTACAAAGAAAAGGTGTTTTAAAGATATAATTTGGAGCTTTGAAGCTTAAATAGAGTTTATGAAGAAAAAAAGCAAAAAGCTTAAGTAATAAGACCAAGATAGTATTTTAATAGGTTATATACTATAATTTTTTTAACCTTATCTTTGTCATTTCAAGTAGCACCATTAATAACACGCCAATCTCAAATTATTCACAAGAGCTATAAAAGCAAAGTTAATAAGAACAAAGCAAAGTCAACAAGCAACATTGCCATTATGACCAGAGTATAAACAAGCACTTCAATAGCCAACCATTACAAGTTTATTAAAATTCATGGGTAAGAAGGTCAATATGGATTGTATTAACTCCGTTCTAACCAAAGCATATGAAGAAGAATTAGTTAAGAAAACTTCTAAAATATTCATGGAATGTTTTCAAATCGTGAATAACTAGACTGATGAACACAAAGCACAATAATTCTACCTCGTCAACCGAGGTAAATATGGACCAAAAGTAATCATTTTGGTATGTAGATTCTTAACATAATTTTCTTGCTCTTAATAAAATTTTAAGATAATTTGAGCTCTAAAAGTACAACTAATGCATCACTAAAATCACCTATGCCAAATTTAGTGTTTAACTGAGCTTGTCTTATTTTTTCTTTATGCACACTTCATGACTTTTCATATGGCCTTACCTCATAACATGATTCTCTAAGTCCTAAAATTTATTCCACATTTCTTCTACTAATTTTGCTCCAATTCTACTTAAAACTTGACTCTTTCAACTTATGTTTGTGTCTTAATGTCAAATCCGTATGTAAACTCAAAAGGAATACAAATTGAGCATTTAAACATCAAAATAGGGATGAAATGACATTGAATCACATATATAAATACTATAAAATGCATCCTTATCACATTACACAATTTACTTATACATATATATCTTATATCAAGAAATGACTATCAGTTGGTAAAATATGCTTTGATGCGACTTTTATTTCTGGGTTCTACTTTGTGTCACTCTCATCACCTCTAAGAACATCTTCTTCTCATACCTATATTTGACTTTTGTTAGTTTTAGGACTTTATTGGAGTTAGTGGGTTAATAAAATAGGTTAATAATGAGAGAGATATGGCATGATATTTTTACAATGTTTAATTTTGGTTAAATGTGCTTACAAAAGTTCACTATATTTAGGTCGTGGTTATAAGGTGATGGATTATTTGTCTTGACTTATACTTGACTTCGGCTTTTACAGATACCAACTTAGTGTTAATTATGGTTTGCTAAGATTGTATTGTAAGGTGTGGTGGCTATATGATGGAATGCAGGTTTAAAATGAGTTATGGTATAATTGGTAAAGAAAGAGTTAAAGAACTAGTGGTTTGCTTAGGAAGAACTATATTTAATGGTTAAAATTATGTTAATGATATTATTATGATACATGAGATTGTGACTGATTGCTATGTGAACTTTTGTAAGATAAATGACAAGCTATTCCAAGTAGTACCCTGTATTATTATTTACTAGCCATTAGGGTAGTGCAAAGGTATACAATATAACAGTGAATATCAAATGCTATTTTGTTAGGCATTAGGGTAATGTTAGGGTTACCTATAATGATCGAAAGATGTTATGTGCTATTTGTTATGATAATATATTTTATATTAAGATTGAGATGTGATGAATAGATTGGTTTACAAATCATTAAATATAAGTCTACTAGGTAAGTAAGGCCTATAAAATGTGGAATGAAATCTAAAATTTGGAATATGATTAGAAATGCTTACAAATGTTACATGTTATAGTGTAATTATTTGTTTGGTTAATGTTATTGTTATTCTGCCTTATTATGAAAACTATATAGTTTTATGTTCAGTGTAGTAGGTACACTATAGTTACCCTTAATGAATTTGCAGTTTATTCCTAATCATTTTTCTAAGGAGGTAGATTATAATGACTGAATTCTCCCTAGTTTTTGAGCTTTGTCTCATTGATAATGTTATGTGGGCCAACAATGTCATAAGATATTTAGATTATTTATACACTTATTTATAATAATGTTTTGATTTCTATTGATGGAGTATTATATAAGATTAGATACCATTTATTAATTGAATTACTGGAATTTATTGGGATTAAAGTTGTAATATACTTTAATTAATGGAATTAAAGGTTTTATTTACTATTAATTGAGAACTAGGGTTTATTAAATGAGGAAATAATGTGATTATGAATTAGCGAGTTACATTTGGTGATTCAAAGTGTGTCTACGCTACAAAGGATAAATTGGATAAATTTAGTAGATAGGAATTGATAAATGTGTTCATTTACTTTATAGGATGGCATTTAATTATATGACTATTAATCTCAAGGCAATAGAGAGAAATTAGTTTACTCAATTCAAGCGCCAAATGCATCTAATTAAGTATGTGTAAAAGGGTAGATCTATAGGAGTAGGGATAAGCTAGAATCACATTGATGTGAGTGCTAGTATTATAGTTCCTCCTAATAGGGTTCCAGTTGTAAAGATACCTCTATAGTTCAAGTAGTTTTTTCAAATGTTGCTATAGGCACAACCACAAGTTAAAGTCTGAAATCCTACATTAGCAATATCACAAGTATAGGTGAGGCCTTAAATTGATCATATTCCTGATAGGATTAGGAAGATAGTGCTACCAATTTTAGTAGTTAGAGGAGACCTTGTGGGAGATGATTAAGTTAATTCTAGATATGTTGAAGTATGTCCAAGAGAAGCATTTATTGTATATCATATCTTTGATTTAGAGCCATGCTTTAATCTGATGAAAGTTGGTGAAGAGGTCTTTTAAGCCATAAGTAGTGATGCAGGATGATTTTCTTAAAGAGCTTGATGGAAAATATAGGCCACAAGTATATTAAGACAAGAAAAAGGTTATGATTAATGAATTTAACATAAGTTAATGACATGTTAGTTAATTACAAGATAAAAAATTTCATATTGGTAAGGTGTGCTCCTCAAATTATAATAAGTCAAGATGATTGTTTTTATTAGTTTGAGCATGGGCTAAGATTTAAAATTAGAAAAATCTTTACTATGAGGATTGTAAGGTTCAAAACATTATTGATAACTGCACTTAATATGGAGGAAATAATGAATAAAAAGAAGAGAAAGGAGGAGAAAAAGAGGAAATGGATGGAATTTAGAGTAGAGTCAAGCCAATTAACTAAGAGAGAAAGAGGATAATTGTTTCTATTAGTGGAGTAGGATTTTAGAGGAGAGGTGCAATTTTTAAGGGAGGAAGTTCCTTTAATTTAAATAGATTAAGTTGTTTTAATAGAGGTTTAGAAGGTTACAATTTATTTAGTGCACCTTCTATTATGTCAGTAGGGGATTCAGTCAAAGGTTTAAAGGATCATTAATAGGAGATTAGGTTCAGTACAAAGTTGTGCTACTTGTGGGAGACATCACTTGGGACCATGTTGGGGACCTATAGGTATAATGATATTTTCTTATGCTTATAAAGGTTGAGCATATTTTTAGAAAGATTGTTGTAATTTGTTAAGGGGCTTTAATAGTAGAATAGGGAATGTGACACCAAGTTAGAGAAATATTAGTTATAGTGGTAAAGGAGTTAGTAGGGGGAAAAGTAGAGGTATCAGTAATGAGCCCCATGTGGGAGTGGCTAAGGTACTAGTAAAGCATAAATTACTTTAGGCAATACTTAGGAAAAGATCTACCATATGACTTAGAGAGGAGACACCAACAGTTAAAGATGTATTAAGTATGATTTCTTTGTTTGATATTATTACTTATATTTTATTGGATTCATGCTCTAAACATTCATAAATTTCATTTATTTTACATCCAGAGTCATAAGGGAGATTAATCCTATAGGGTATGATCTGAGGGTTAATTTGCTTATAAAAGAGATCGTGAAAATAAATAGTGTAAGGAGAGCAAGTGCGATGATGATTAGAGATATAGGGTTACTTGTGGATCTAGTAGTGATGGAGTTGTGGGAGTTTGATGTAATATTGGATATAGACTAGTTAGTGTAACATAGGGCGATAATAGATTATTACATGAAGGATGTAATAATTGGCTCTTTAACTAAGTCGGGGGTAGTGTTTGTGGAGGATAGAGGAGTACTATTGACTTATGTTATTTCAATGGTAATAATATCAAGGTAGTTAATTCTAGACCAGTGTGAGGCATATTTGGCCAAATAGTATGGACATGAGTGAGATTAGTCTCTGTTTGGAACACATTCAAATGGTAATAGACTTTCTTGAGGTATATTTTGATGATAAGGTTACCTCCTTAGTAAGAGGATAATTTCACAACTGAGATATTACTTAGGGTTGCTTAAATTTATATTTCACCTTACAAGATGACTTTAATAAAGCTGTTGGTGTTGAAAAAGTAGTTATAAAAATTATTACATAAAGAGTTTATTATACCAAGTGTTTCATTATGAAGAGCACTAATTTTATTTGTTAAAAAGAAGGATGATAATGTGAGACTTTACATTAATTCTAGTAGTTGAATAGGGTGATGATAAAGAATGAGTAACACTATCGAGAATTAATAGTTTGTTAAACTAGTTGAGGTGTGTTATGGTTTTTTAAAGATCAACATAAGGTTAGGGTGTTGGCAGTTACAAATATTATAGTAAAATATTTATGAAACTACTTTTAACACTCGGAATGGTCATTATAAGTCTCTAGTGACACCATTTGGATTAAATAATGCATAGTAACATTCATGTCATTGATGAACATAACATTTCAAGAGTATTTGAATTAGTTTATGATTGTTTTGATGGTTGGTAGGATTGAATTAACTTATATTTTTCTATGCATTTAATGTCATTTCAATCCTATTTTTTTGTTTAAATATTTAATTTGTGTTTCTTTTGAATTTACATGTAGATTTAATTATGGAACATAAATACAAACTAAAAGGAAGTTTGACAAAGTTTGGAGCAAAATTAAAGAGGATGTACTCAATTAGAGCAAAAGGTCAAAATTACATCAATTTTGGAAAAGAAAAAAAAGAGAATTTTTTTTTGCAAAAAAGACGTTTAAAAGAGAGATGAGGCTTTTAAATTTACAAAACCATGGCATAAGTTACCTTCCAAAGCTTGGAATTTCATGCTTCCCTAAGAGGTGAAAGGAGCTACACGTAGTTGGAACTTGGAAGCAAATCACATTGTTGCAGGTGAAATCTATATCCAAGTGATTCAAGACAAGGCCTTTAAGGGTTTGCAAGCAACCTAAAATAACACTGGAGGGAAATCTACGCAGGTGGCAGTAAATTAATTAAATTGAGGGCTTTCCTTGCTTTGCAAAATGATGTTGGAGGAAATCCTTGGATGGATATGTGTCCAGCCTTTCATGGCACAAAAGAAAAATAAATCCAAAGCTTTAAAAAGCCTTGTAAAAACGGCGATGGAGAGCTTAAGGACAAGTAGCCCTAGGACCAAAAATTAAAAAGCTTTCCATGTATATATTGTCGGCACTTCATTTTGGAGGAGAGCTTCATTTTGTTTTTAGTTTAGCCATAGCCACCTCTTCTTCTTTCTTTTGTTTTTATTTTTCTTATTTTTCTTTCTTAGTTTATTAGTTAGTACACTGGAATTTTCTTGTTCTTTTCATTATTTTACTCTCCATTTCATATTTTAGTCTTTAAATATTAGTTGTTTTTAGTTTATTTTGTTTAAATATTTGTGTTGAACCTTGGTTATTATTATTTATTAATGGAATGCTTTGTTTTGGTTAGTTTGAGTGTTGTTCTTAATTTTCAGCTTTTAGTTTGTTAATTTCTTGTTTTTATTTAATTTTTTAGCCTTTATTTTTGTTATTTTATTATGTTATTTATTTAGTTAATTTGTATTTTAATTATTTTCGTAATTTCTAGCTAATTTAGCCTTAGGTTGGAAGATATTGATGGAATTTTGGACGAATAATTTTGAGAATTGTTTAGGAATTGATGGGGCTTTGTGATTTAGGTTAGGATTGAATTGCAATTCTAATTAAATGACATAAATTAGCGATTACTTCTTTGGATTGGCCATCTTAGTTGTAATTTCTAATTTAATAGCTAGGAATGAACTTGTGATATGTAATAGTCCTAGTGATTTCTATAAGTAGCAATATGTTAATTGAATTTGTCAGAGAATTTAATCAACTTAGCATAGGATTCCAATTCTCTAAGTTACACAATCTGGGATTGTGAGATTGTGTATTAGGTTAGCTATTCCTCAGTGTGTTAAGGCTACTGTGCCATTAAATCTAGAGAGTTTATTTTAGGTTGCCGTGTCATTAGGGATAAGTTTTCTATCATATAGGATTTATGTAAAAATGGAGAAACATAGGATGCAAGAGCTTATTTGTGTATATAGGCTAGCATATTATACCAATCGTAATTTATTTATTGATTTTGAGGATGAATTATAAGTCTAGAATCCTAGATTTATCTCCCACCCAAATTTTCATATTTGTTATTTATTTCTTGTTTGTTTGCTTCTGTTTCATTAATTTTCTTTAGTGTTTAGTTTAATGTTTTCATATCTAGGGGTTTTCTTTTATTTTTATTTTTATTTTTAAGCATAATTAGAATAGCTTTAGCATACCCTAACCCCTTGAGGTATTGAACCTGACTTGCCCTAACTACATAGTTAGGTTAGTTAGGTAAATTTATTATTTGGGAGTTCGTGACGACTCATCAATGGTTGATATTTGGTATATTAAAAAAGTAAGGAGTATGAATATCACTTGAGGACTATGTTAGACTATTTAAGGGAAAAGCGGTTGTATGCTAAACATAATAAGCCTAAGTTTTATATCAAGTAGGTAGTCTTTTTAGGGTATATAATATCTCTAGAGGGGATGATGTTAGATCTTGTGAAAGTGAGGGAAAAAATGGAATATTAGCCATCAAGAATGTGACTAAAGTTAGATGTTTCTTGGGACTAGTTAGATATTATAGGTGATCTATCAAGGTTTTTTTAGTGATAGCTAGTCTATTAACTAATTTTTAAGGAAAGGAGTTACTTATTAATGGAGCTAGCAATGTCAAGAGAGTTTTGATGAATTAAAAGGAGGTTGAACTTTAAACATATTCTAGTGTTATCATTATGAGGTGGGAGGATTGAAGGTGTACATGAATGCTTCAAGATTAAATTTAAATTTTTTATTAATATAGAATGGAAGGGTAATAGCTTATATATGTCATCAATTGGGAATGCATGAGTTAAATTATCCCGCTCATGTTTTAGAGTTAGCAATAATAGTGCATATATCAAAGATTTAATGATATTACCTATATAAGTATATTTTTTAGATTATTATAATTACAATAGCTTTAAACACATTTTGACTTTAAAAGGAGTTAAATTTGAGATAAAGAAGATGGATAGAGTTTCAAAATGACTATAACTATACCACAGATTATCATCCAAGAAAGGAAAAAGTGACAGTAGATATGTTGATTAGGAAAAAATTGGGCACCTTAATTAGTGCCACGGGGCTTAATTTGACATCATTAGTAGAGATGAAAGCCATGGATATTATTGAACCAAGAAAAGTTCCAATTGATAATTTTGATGATGACAAGTTATATTTATTACTAATGATTTAATTAAAAAGATATAAAAAAATCAAGATGTATAGGAACACATATGGGAGCCCAAATTTGATGTTTCATGAAGAAAATTAAAATGGAGAAGTAAGCATTCAAGTAAAGATCAAATGAAAGATCAATATCAAGTTTGTTAAGATTTGATAGGTCAATGTTTTGTAATTTTCTACGTAAGTCTTACCTTAGTCTTCTCAATACTTGTAAGGGCTCTTCATGTATGTGTGCATTACAATTTGATCAAAGTTTGCATAATAATATCCATTTAGGAGTATTGCATATAGAGTTTTATAATCAAAATGAATTTTTGGGAAATGTTTTAATAAAATTCCTCTTGAAGTACCAAAATATTTTGAAGAAGTTTTAAGGTATGGTTGAGTCAAAGTTTGGTGAGAAAAATAGTTTTGAGATTTTAGAAAATTTTTTTAAAACTTTGAAAGGTTTAGAAGTTTTGGAAATTTTAAAAAGGTGCATAAATTTTCACATGAAAATACATATTTTATTTTTGAGTTCAATTGAAAAGTTTTAGTATCTAAACACACTTGGGTAACCTTTAGAACATGATAGAGCCAAGTTTTTATTAGACAAGTTATTTTATGAAGTTTGGAAATCTTTAACAAGTTTTAAAATTTTAAAAGTTTTGAAATTTTGTATAAAGTTTTTGAGATAGACATGTTGAGTTTTTTTATTTCAAATCAAGAGTCTTAATTACTAAAATCATTGTGAGAAAGTTATAAAACTTATGTGAATTAGTTTTGAAGTGAAACAAATTAGTTTTAGAATGTTTTGAGATGGTTTAAGAAATTTGTGAATTTGAAAAAACCTTTCCATTGGAGAAGTGGTTGACCATGCAAATATTAGATAGACTGGTCAACCTATCTGCTTGGTGTGGTAAATTATTTTTATCTAGCGGTTGACCAATTGGGGTTGAGAGTACAAGGTAGTGGCTAGTTTCTTACGTCTAACATATTTTTAGTTTAGAGAAATGGCCGAGTTGAAAGAGCATTTTATTGCATTCATTATATTTTTGCGAGCCCTTGAATATTAAGTGAGATATTTTATTTTTGTATTATGATATTAGGATCGACCTTAATTTAACCACCTATTTAAATAAGATTTTTTAAGGCTCCTCATCACCCATTTGAAGAAGATTGTAAAGGTTTTTTTTCACCCTAGAAATGTTATTCTATTGTGAAATTTCCAAGTGAGATTTTAGGATGTGGATAAAGGTAAAGGGTTAGTTACCGAACTACTATAAACATTGGTTATATATTGATTGCGGTTGTCCATATATAAAATTAGCTCAAATTAATCTATCGTTCATGCACAAATTAACAATTTAATTCGAGACCAACATTCGACAAGCGTATCGATTGAATTAAGTAATAAAGTGGAGTATATTTAAGATTCCGAATATCGATCCGAGGAAGTTTATAGGATGTAAGTACTAGGTCAATTAGATTACAATTATCTAGAGAACACTCAACTTTATGATTTAAGAAACAAATTACTAAAATCTACTTTATAAGATCCTAGAAAAATTCCAATCTATTGTAACAGAGTCATACATTGATTTTCCTAATTTATTCAGTTAAGCTTGAGTAGTTGATGGTTTAATTGATGGATTAGTGATGCTTAATCTAGGGTCTTCGCTAATTCAAGGCAGTGCTATGGTTAAGACACTGACTTATCTCTATTGGTCCTATCATGTGGTTTGGTTATGCCTCAGACTTAGGTAATAAGCTTAAAGCTTAGGAAGTCTAGTCCTAAATTATCCTAATCTAAGGCTAATATTCTTATGATTAACTAATATTTGGTTAGTTCATTGATTTAAACCACGTTGTTTATTGACTTTTCTAATAACCTAGGTAGAGA
>JAOXYD010030348.1:0-27851 GCA_028565735.1 Pinacopodium congolense | reverse complement strand
TCTTACACCAATCGCAAATTATATATTTCGATGATCGATTATAAGTTTATAATTCCTAATATATCTTCCACCCATCTTCCATAGTTCTTGTTTGTTTCTTCTTTATTTGTCTTTGTTTTGCCAATTATCTTTAGTATTTAGTTTTGATGTCTTTGCTTCTAAGGGTTTTGTTTTTTTTTTTTTTTACAACATTAGAGATAGCAATTCACTCTATCTCTCTGTGGGATCGAACTTGACTTGTCCTAGTTACTTAGGTAGGTTAGTTAGATATTTTTATTATTTAGTAGCTTAAGATGAGCTCACCAGGTATTTACTAACGATCATTATGTATCAAAATCCTATACCTAGCAATTGAACTAGAAATAGGTAATAAGATGGCCGAACCTATAGTTCAATTCCTAATTTATGTCATTAAACCATAATTTCAATTTATTCTCAATAAAAAACATAATGCCTAATGCCAATTATGTCAATTCTCACAATTATTCATCTATAATCCCATCAATACATTCTTACCCAAGGTAAACCTAACCCAACATAATGAATTTAATTAAAATAGTAAATAAATAAACAATAAACATAATGAAATAACTAATAAATCTACTAGAACTTGATAATAAAACTGCTGGAAATAAAAAAAACAATCTATTAAAGAATCTCAAGGTTCATACGATGGAAAAACATAAAAATATAAACCAAACACAATACTATGCTAAAAACGTGAATAACAATAAATGAAAGGTTGGACAATTAAAAAAACAAAGTATTTAAATGCTAAACAACACCTAAAACACTTACGTAAGAGATTAAAACAAAACAAAATAAAAACCTCACTAAAACACCAAAGAGCATGAAGAAAAGCTAAGTAATGAGATGATTCTCCAAAAAGGTGTTGTGACTGCTGAAGAATGGATTCTTTTGAGCTTTAGAAACCCTTTTATACCCTCTCCAAATAGGGCAAACTGAAGGATAATGAAAAGACCTCTTTTTCCTTAAATTTTTTCGTAAACAGTATGCTAAATATGAGTTTCTAGGGATATAAACGGCACCATTTGACTGGGACCATTTAAGGCCTAGATTTTGACAACTTCTGCCTCTCTTTGCATTTTCTACTCATACTCTTCATACGAACCTCTGATTGCCATGAAATTTGGTATGTAGGCTCTTCACATGATGCTCTTACACATCATAAAATTTCATATCAATCTATGCTCTAAATTCATAGCTAAAATATTATCGAAGTTACCTATACTAAAACTGATGCTTATTTGAGGTCCTCTTACTCTTTTTGCTCCAATTTTTCTCCAAATCATCCCAAAATTTGGCCTTTGGATCCAAAACATGTGTCAATACCTCCCATATATCAATCAACATAATGTGACACAATTTTAGCACTTTTTCATCAGGGATGAATCCATGTGAAATTACCTAATAAAACATAACAAAATACATCCCTATCAAAGGCATACATTTAGTTGAGTTTAAAAAGATTGTTGAGCTTTAAAATTAGTTTAAGAGGGCACTTTACAAGATATGCATTTATGACTAATGGAGCCACACTTTTGTAGTTAACTATTTTCAAATGATTTATGTAGGCCTTCTAAACATAATTCTCTTGGCAAGAGGATGAATTTATACATGCTCATTGTCTAACTAAAAAATTTAACCTCTAATATGCTACAAGATAATCTCATGCACTCTATTAAATTAATCCTTCATATAGCAACTATATGTAAATGTCTTCATCTTTTTTTTGGAATTGTGTATACCACTAACTACATGCTAGCATAGATACCATACGAATCTCAACCCCTAGAGCTATAAGTTTTATCCATAAGCCTCGTAATATGCTTTAAATCGATCCTTTATACTTCATATGCACCATTTCTATTCCATATGATCCTCCATAAGTTGCTTCCTTATTAATCTTTTCAATATTCTTCATTATTTCTAGAGTAATGTCACTCTTCCAAGATTGTAGATATTCCCTTCTTTTTTTCTTACCTATTCATCACTACTATCCTAATTGTCTCAAATGTTGAAATAATAGTTCTATCTATAACTAATAAAATCCACCCATTAAGTGTTTATTTCGACATAATCTAGGCTAAGTCTACATTAGATACCTTAGCAAAGTAGTAGCACACCTAAGCTTCATCATGTTTAACCTCTTTAAGTCCTCACTGAACTTCTTAACAAAGGTGGACCAAGCATATTCCCAAAATTATTTCTTCAATCTTTACCATTATAATTAGAGTGCCAATAGTACATATCCGAGTCATTCTTTGGACTACCTATGGAAATTTGGCCTCAATAGCTTCATTCATCCCCAGTGATTAAAAAAACAAAGCATGTGTAAAGAAACTGCTAAGGGAAGAAAAGTTATAGTCATGGAATTATATACACAAAATTACCTTATGCATATCTCTTTTCATGATCAATTCCTCTCTAACTCCTAATTCCAAATCAATTATCAACTATTCAATGAACTAAGAATATGAATGAGTATTCTCAACTTCAAAAATGATCTAAACCAAGACTATGAATAAGTATTCTGTTAAGGGGAAATTTGATTACATTTTGATTGATTACTTGATTAATTATGCCCCTAATTATGTGTTTAATTAGTTGATTTATTTAATTTGCAGGATATTGATCAAAATTGGAGAAATTATGCAAAAGAATCAAAGTTTGACTAAATTATCAAATATTAATATCGGTCTACAACCCTAAGGTTAAGAATGAACATGGTGTCGTTTAAGGATGAACAAACCCAAGATAAAGAAGTCAAAATTTGAAAATCAACAGCGGGCTAAAAAGCTGAACTAAAAGATTACAAGAAACACAAGGGATTAAAGCATCAACTTGACTCTCATTTGAAGGAGGCTGTCATAGGTTCCTTTACTTCTAGATATTGAAACAACTATTATCAAAGGTTCCATTTACTTTGTACAATGGCGCTTGCAACTCTTTTGATTAGGTAAGCATCTATGATCCAATTTACAATGCATACGAGGAGTTCAAACGGTTTCCTATGTTGTTTTTTGAAAATTCTTTCATGTTATGTACCACAGCAGACAGATTGTTTGGAGATTTAGGCTTCTTCTTCGTAACGTCTACAGATATCCCTTCCATTTTATGGTTGCTTAGGATGAGGAAACCCACTCCTTGCTGCAAACAGAGAGTTTGATTACCGAAGGCAAACTCCTTTTATCTGCGGTACATCTGGTCAAGACGGCCCAATGAACAATCGAACCTCGAGTGGTTGAGGAAATTTGTGATACGATTGTCGAAATCAATGTTGTCTTAATCCAATGGCCCAATCATTTCATTAGACTGAATAATTGACACAACCCAACCATAAATAGCTGTCTTTCTGGCCCAAAACCCAACTCCTGCTCTCCGTGTATGCTCCAGTTTCTTTGGGCTTATTTCGTTCCTAATTGGCGGAGCACCATTGGAGCTTTTTACTCTGACAAAAATGGCTGAATCATTTTAACAAGACATTAAACCTCATAGAACTAAAATTTAAGAAAGAATGCCAACTCATCTTCACGATATAGAAGAAGAGACGTGATAAATAAAAGACTTCATGAGCAACCAGAAACAGTTGCATTACTATCTTCGCATATACCATATGTCAATTCTCGCACACTATAACTATAATATTACAATTGGAAAAACAATACATTTTGAGATTATCGCTCCGACTCTTAAATGTGATTTGACCTTAACCAAATAGCTGAATATAGCTCCTGATGTCAAATGTCATTTCAAGTCAGGCCTTTGCTGAAGCTGTGCAGAGTAATTAACAATTGGATGGAAATCAGAACATAAACAACAAATCTGACTCCTTCATAAGGATATTTTAAAAGCGAAAATCGTTACTGTTGACTTTTTTCTTGTTTACTGGTTGAAAAATAGTAGCTGAAGACTTTACGACAAGAAGGGACACCCAGTGAAAGGCGAGGTCAGGTGCTGACAATTTACAGATGGGCATGATTATACTCTATAGCTCATATTCAATCCTTCTGGTGTGTATGCTTAGTTATTAACGATTTATTTTCCATTGACATTTAATAATTCTCCTCATTCATTTTTACGACGACAACGACGGCGGTAATGATGATGATAAAAAAGAGAACCGGTGGTAAGGTTTAATTAAGAGATAATGTTTTTAGTTTTAGTTTTTATTTTTTATTTTTAAATATAAAAATTAAAAAAATAATATATTAATATTGTATAAAATTAATAATAATAAAAATAATTAAAAAAAATTGAAATCGTTAAACATGCAGAGGAAGACTGGTATAAGAGTCATGAATGGTCTTGGAAGAAACAAGAGGGAAAGTTTAGACATTAGATGTGCATGCATGATATACGTTATTCTAACAGTACAACGATGTTACGTACCGCCCTTTAAATGCAGGAGTCATACGTTTTTTTGTAGCAAGGCAACAGATTCCCGATTCTCCAAGGAACTGCTAATCTCACTTGGGAAAGGGCCCCGTTTTCAAAGTTTCAAACACAAACAAAGCTATCCTAATTTAATTTTGGCCTTTCGGCTTTAAAGTTTAAATACTGTCAGGTACCTGTTGGCCACCATTTGGTTTTGTGTCTGTTCCGTCACGCCATTTAGAGGCTAACTATATGTGGTTGTGCGTTTCTTTCTGTCAATACACGTTTTATTTTCTGTATATTCACATTCCAAGACAGTTGCAGTGTGGTCCAATTTCCTTTTTCTATCTTACCAAATGGGTATTAAACAGCATACTCACATGAATAAGAGGTTATAGCTTTAACAACTGTAGTTGAACGTGCATCTAGCTAGCTGCTTCGCAATTTCTTATTACTTTTAAAACGCTCATTTCTTTTTTGATTTATTTATGAAAATCTGATTATAATTTAATATCCTCATAAAAATATCCTACTTAATTGATAGAAATATGCTTCCTTTATTAATTTTTTGTATCTTTTATCGATGATGCACTTCAAACAATGATGCAGATTGGTTTCGTAAAAAACTGACCAAAAAAAAAAACCTAACAAAAATGCATCTAGATTATTTTTTAAAAATAATAAATTTTTTAAAAATAAATTTAAATTTTCAAAAAATATGTTCAACCACCGAAAAGTGATGCCTTTTTTTAAGACAAATGGAAAAGAGATGCATATATTGTATCATACTCCCACCTAAAATCTCGCATGCCATAAAATTTTAGAAAGAATTGATAAATGTAAATATTTGTAACGTCATAATAATCAAAACTAGAGAAGTGGGACTAAGGAGAATGTGGAATGAATAAATGTGCAATAAAGACGAAAATATACAAAGAGTTGAATGGGAGTGTAACTAATTGATATATAATAAAGAAGGCGTAGAAAGTCAGTCATTTGTAAAATAATGTTAGCAGTATGATTACCTATCTAATATTTCAACTTAATTTCAAATTTTACCTAAGATCAACTTATAAGTAAAAATATCTATCGCAAATAATATAATGGATCGAAGTGAATCAAGTATCATCTCACAAAAATCTAACTATAACTATTAGCTCACCCAAATTACAATTATTTAAAAAATTTCAATTGATTGATTAATTAAACTGAAATTATTAAACTAAACCAAACCACATTCAATCAATGAAAAAAAATTAAAATCATTTATGAGAATTACCAAATCCAAATGTATAGTTAAGGTTTATAGTGTTTAATGATTTAATTAAGTTAAAGATTGATTAGAATGCCTAATATGGGTATCTTCACAAATTTAATATACAACTATGGTTAAGATTATATCATATCTCTATCTATCATATTTTACAATTTGATCATATAATGAAATTAAGTGAAAAGATCATTAAGTTTAATCTTAAAATCTTTTATTTCAGAATTAGTACCCTCATAATGAAATAGTTTGGTAATTTATTGATTTAAACTATATTAATTATTAATTTTTTCAATATTTAAGGTAGATTCTCGAATTCTTAGTTACTATGAATCTACAATAAATAGCCAACTTTTTACAAATAATTAGGTACTCAAATAAACAAAGATTAATATCTAATTTCACGAAAATAACTCAACTAAAAAATCTACCAACTCAGCCTTAGCTATTAAATAATTTAGTTGTACATATTAATTAAAGAACATAAAGTATTTGTTGTTGGGCATTTTCATTGATTTTTGAATGCATATTTTATTGTAATTTTTACCCATTTGATAGTTGAATCACATAAATATAAGGTTATTTTTGTTTCTTTCAGGTGTATGATTCATTAGAAGCAAGTTGGAGGAGATTTTAGTTTATTTGAAGCAAAATGAAGTAGGAAGTCTGGGTGGACATACAGAGGGATTCATTCATATGCAAATATCGATATACATACAGAGAGGGGTGAACATCCAGGTGAAGCTCCCCATCTAACATTGGTTTCAGTTGTAGTTTTCTTCTTGATGAGCACAAGACCATAAAACCATTGGGAGGAGACGGCTGGAGTCCTTTAATCCATCCATTCGGCTCCTGTTTTAGTTTATTTTGTCATATTGTTCTTAATATTCCATATCCTTTAACGATTTAATTATTACACTTATATCTTTATTTGTTTAGTCTTTTGTAGAATTTTGTTTTGTCTAGATATTGATTCTATAGCTTAAATATTTTTTTAATTGTTTTATTTTGTGATTTAACCAATGGAAACATTAGTTTTTACCATGACTTATGTTATATTGATGAATATGTGTGAGTAGGTGTGTTTGGTTAAGGTTAGGACCAATATTGGATTAGGATATATTTTTGTGTTGATGATTCTTGTTTAATTGAATGTTTATTAAGCCTTGTTTAGCTTGATCACCTACATTAAGGTCTTAGGTAATTGAATGTCTTAATCATTGATGTTTAATTTCTGGAAAACCAATTAAGCATCATACATGAGACTAAGTGTAGAGTAACTTTAGGATTTTATGTGAGGATACCTATGATTAATGGATTAAATTTTAGGCCTCTTGAGTTTAATGCTCTCTATTCCCATTTATCTAGGGACTAATTAGATGAGTTGAGATTAAAGAAGAGAAGGAATACCTAGAAACCTTGAGTATAGCTTATTTAAGTGAGGTAGATCTTGAATCCATGCACTATTATCACTTTTAAGCGCCTAATCCAATTAAAGTTCGATATCTCAACCATTTGTCTATCATTGGGTCTAGTTCATTGCATTTAGTTCATACCTTATATCTTGCATATTTCTGTTTCCTACTGCCTTGTTTGTTTAGGTTAATCTTTCAATCAATCAATTTTTAATCTTCTGAGTAATTTTCCATCATTTAAGTTAATTGCATTACGTGTTGGAATCCCTTGGGTACAATACTCAGTTTTACTTTGTTTTAATTACTACTTGTTGATGAGGTATGCTTGCCTCTGAGTTGGTCTAAGTTAGCATTCGATTGATATTATTATGTTTAGACTGCAACAAGTTTTTGGAGCCGTTGTTGAGGATTTCCTAATTGTGAGTAATTAGGTTATATGGTGTTTATTTTCTCAAATTTATTTCTTGTTTAGTAATTTATTTGCTTGTTTAGGTTGTTCAAAAGTTGATTGCTTGCATTTGTTTATTTTTCTTTAGCGTATCTATTTCTATTTTTAATGCTTTTGTTACTTTTGATTTGTTTCCTTTGGTTTATGCTCACTCATGGTCACAGGCCCAAAAATTTGTCACTTGATACTGAAATTGAAAAAACTATTTGCAGGTTGAGAAAGGAAGCAAAGTTAGCTCAAAGTAGTAAGGCAGAAGAAGAGAAAATTGAAGAGTAATTTGTAGAGATGGCACGTCGAGAAGAAGAAATCATGCAACATCCTGATGGAGAAAGAGAATTGACTATGATGGATTTGACTATGGGGCACAACAATATGCCTCTACCTCCCATTGTAAGGTTGACGATTACAGTAGTTAATTTTAAGATCTCCCACACTATTACTTCTATGGTCAGGGCGTCTCAATTTGGTGGATTGCCTTCAGAGGATCCAAACAACCACTTGGAGACATTTTTGGATATTTATGACTTGTTTAAGAAGGATGGGGTGTCAGATGAAATAGTAAAATTGAGGCTTTTCCTATTTTCAATTAGATATAAGGCCAGAGCTTGGTTGGCTTCATTGTAGCCAGGGTTCATTATCACTTGGGATGAGCTGATGAGATTGTTCTTAGCTAAATTTTTTCCACTTTCCAACGTTGCTAAAATGAACAACGGAATCACTTCATTCACACAGTATGATAATGAGAGCTTATATGAGACATGAGAGAAATTCAAAAACATGTTGACACAATGCCCTAGTCATGGGTTTACCACTTGGCAGCATGTTAACACATTTTATATTGGAATGGGCCCTTCGACTAGAAGCATAATTGATGCAGCAACTGGAGGTAGTCTGATGAGAAAAACCCCTTATAGACTGATAGATGAGATGGCTACTAGACTAATAGATGAGATTGCTACTAGCAATTTTCAATATCATACAGAGAGACATCCTAGAAAACCTGCTGGTATTCATGTTGTGGATAATACTGTAGCTTTATCAACTCAGATGGATGTGTTGACAAGAAAACTGGATAATTTGATGTACAGTGTAAAGGGTGGAGCCAGTTCTTCGATAAATAGTTGTGCTACATTGAATATTGTGGTAGAGATTCACATCAGCCTTCATAATGTTAGGTTGGAAATCCCTTTTCTCTAAAACAATAAAAGGCCCAGTATGTGGGCAATTTCAATAAATATAGATGGGGTTCATATTCCAACACCTATAACTCTAGGTGGAGGAATCATCCCAACTCTTCCTGGAGAAATGATCAAGTAGGACAGCCTTCTAATATTTAGAGGCATCCATTTATTGGTTTCAAGGCCACCAGTTCTATGCCAGCAGAAAAATCCAACCTTGAAGAGTTACTTTTAAAGTACATATCCAACATTGAGGTTAGGATGCAAAATCAAGAGTCGTCCATCAGAAACTTGAAAAACTAGATGAGCCAAATTGCCAGTTTGTTGAAAGAGAGACCTCCTAGGTCATTGCCTAGTACTACAAAAGCTAATATGAGTGAACATGCGAACGTAATTACATTGAGAAGTGACAAATAGCTCAAGGAAGCTAAAGAGAAGTAAAAGAATGAAACAGTGGAGCAGAATGATGAAGAAGAGAGTCAAGAAGCGAGTAAGGAGGAAAAGGAAGCACCAACTACTAAGGAGGAGCGTCCGAGGTTATTTGCCGATCCCATTACAAATCCAGTAAGACCAAGGATCTCATATCCTCAGAGATTAAGAGTTACACACTTAAATAAGTAGTTTGCTTATTTTTTCAAAATTTTTAAAAAATTGCATATAAACATTCCTTTTGTAGAGACTTTTGAACAAATGCCTTCCTTTGCTAAATTTTTTAAAGAAATTTTATCCAATACGAGGAGGCCTAAAGAATATGTAACTGTGAAGCTGAATGAGGAGTGTTCAGCCATTTTGCTAAATAAGTTGCCAATGAAGCTTAAGGATCTAAGGAGTTTCACCATTCCTTATGCTACTAGTGATTTATATATTGATAGGGCATTAATAGATTTAAGTGTAAGTATTAATTTAATGCCTTTTTCTAATTTTAAAAAGTTAGGATTAGTGGAGCTCAAGTCCACCACGATTTCACTTTAGTTAGTAGATAGGTCAGGTCTATCACATGCCCATGGGGAATCATTGAAGACGTTTTGGTGAAGATCAAGAAGTTCATCTTCCCAGTGGACTTCTTGATCCTTATCATAGAGGAAGATAGAGATATCCCCATTATCCTAAGAAGACCTTTCATGACCACTGCATGGACCATCATCGATGTACAAAGAGGAAAGCTCATCCTGAGATTTCAAGAAAAAGAGATTGTGTTTAATGTGCTCAATGCGATGAAGCATTCTTCTTCTTCTTTTGATTCTTATAATTTTATTGATGTTTATTCTCTTAATTTTGATTTTTCTTCTTTTGTTTATACATATTTGTTAGAAGGGGAAGCGGAAGCCGTGCTTGAAGAGTTAGGCGAGGAGTTTCTAGAGGAATTGGAAGATCTTAGAGCTTAGTTGGAACATGCCTTTTGGACACAGTATCAAGTTTATGAGTTGCTCCAGAGACCAGCTAAGTTATTACCCAGGCCTTCGATTGAAGAGCCTCCTTCCCTTGATCTTAAACCTTTACTTGATCATTTGAAGTATGTGTTTTTGCAACCACCTGAGCACTTGCCAGTTATTATTTCATCTTGTTTGTCAGGTGCTATAGAGGAGCAGTTGCTGAGGGTACTTAGAGATCATAATAGGGCTATTAGAGGAGTAATTCCCTCTCTCGGCATGCATTGCATTTTCATTGAGGATAGAAGCAAGGAATTGATACAACCCCTGAGGAGACTCAACCCACACATGAAGGACATTATCAAGGATGAGGTAGTAAAGCTTCTATATGCAGGTATTATCTATCATATCTTCGATTTTGATTAGGTGAGTTCTGTGTAGGTGGTGCCAAAGAAAGGAGACACCACTGTTGTAAAAAATGAAAGGCATGAACTGATAGCTACTAGGAAGGTAACTAGTTGGAGGGTATGCATTGATTATAGGGAATTGAATGATCTCACCCAAAAATATCACTTTCCTTTACCTTTTATTGATAAGATGATTGAAAAGTTAGCTAGACATAGTTTTTATTGTACCTTAGATGGAGATAGTGGATATTTACTGATTCCAATAGCCCCAGAAGATCAGGAGAAAACTACCTTTATATGTCCCTATGGTATATTTACATATAGATGCATTCCATTTGGTTTATATAATGCTCTAGCTACATTTCAGAGATGCATGATGGCTATCTTTTCTGACATTCTTGATTCTTGCATTGAAATATTTATGGATGACTTCTCTGTGTTTAGTGCTTCATTTGATGCATGTTTAGATAACTTAGAGAAAGTCTTGATCAAATGTGAGGAGACTCATTTGGTACTTAATTGGAAAAAATGTCATTTCATGGTTCAAAAATGCATTATTTTAGGTCACAAGATTTATAGTAAAGGTTTAGAGGTAGATCCAACAATTAAGAAACTTCCTCTGCCTAGCAATGTTAAGTCCATTAGGAATTTCTTAGGCTATGCTAGTTTCTATCATCGTTTTATTCAGGATTTTTCTAGGATTGTTAGACCTTTGACTGAGTTGCTTAAAAAAGATGTTGTGTTTGTTTTTTATGATAAATGTATGACATCTTTTCAATTATTAAAGGATATACTTGTGTATGCTCCTATTCTTATATCTCATGATTGGTCTCTTTCATTTGAACTGATGTCTGATGCAAGAATTTTACAATGGGGGTTATGTTGGGCCGAAGATATAGTAAGATTTTTCATCCCATTTATTATGCAAGTAGGACTTTAAACAGCGCACATCACCACTATACCACCATAGAAAAGGACATGTTGGCAATTGTGTTTGCTTTTGATAAATTTTGATCATATTTAATTTTGTTTAAAGTCATTATTTATACTGACCATGCAACTTTGAAGTACTCAATGACAAAACCCGATGCCAAGCCAAGATTAATTCATTGGGTATTACTTTTGCAGGAGTTTGACATCAAGTTGAGGGATAAGAAGGGAGTTAAAAACTTTGTAGCTAATCACCTGTCAAAGTTAGATGAAGTCACCATAGAGAATGCATTAAAGAAGGACATCTAGGATACCTTTCCTAATGAGAGTCTGATGACTATGTCGGCCGCTCCTTAGTTTGCAGATTTTGTGAATTACCTTGCTGGTAATATCTATCCTTCTGATTTTTCTTATTCCCAAAAGAAGAAATTCTTAATTGAGGCACTATCTTTGGGTTGATCCTTTGTTGTTCAAGATTTTGAAGGGATGAAATTGTTAGGCATTGCATTCCTAAGGAGGAAATGTCCTCTGTGTTACATCATTGTCATATTAGAGAGGTTGAGGGACATTATGGTGCTTCTATGACAACTCATAAGGTCCTAGAATGTGGTCTTTATTGTCCTACATTGTTTAGGGATGCATATGCATTTGTCAAGTCTTGTGACAAGTGCCAAAGGGTCAGGAACATTAGTAGAAAACATTACATGCCATTGTCCAACATTCTTATTTATGAGGTTTTGATGTGTGGGACACAGATTTCATGGGACCATTCCCTAAGTCTTACTCCCACTAATACATTTTGGTTATTGTGGATTATGTTAGTAAGTGGGTGGAAGCAGAGGCATTGCTTACAAATGAGGCTAGAGGTGTCATTAAGTTTTTAAATAAAAATATTTTTACACGTTTTGGCACACCTAGGGCTATCATAAATGATGGGGGTCGCATTTTTGCAATAAGCTTTTTGATTCTCTTTTAACTAAGTATGGGGTGACCCATAAAATTACCACACCATACCACCCCCAAACTAGTGGGTAAGTGGAAGTCTCGAATAGGGAATTAAAGAAGATCCTAGATAAAACTGTTAGTGCTTTTAGGCAAGGCTGGTCTTTAAAGCTAGATGATGCACTTTGGGTATATAGGATCATATTTAAAACACCCATAGGCAAGTCACCATTTAGGTTAGTGTATGGCAAGTTGTGTCATCTTCCAGTTGAGTTATAACATCGTGTATATTGGGCTACACAATTTCTTAACTTGGATTTGTCTTCTATAGGTGCTAAACAACTTATATAGCTTTACGAGCTTGAAGAGTTCTGTTTGGATGCTTATAACAATTCAAAGTTATATAAGGAGTGGGTGAAGAAATATCATGACAAGAAGTTCCTCTATCGTGACTTTCAAGTAGGTGACCAAGTATTGATTTGTACCTCTCACCTTCGTCTTTTTCCAGAGAAACTTAAGTCTAGGTGATATGGTTCATTCGAGGTGATACAAGTCTTTCCTTTTGGGGTTATTGAGGTAAAGCGAGGAAATGAAAACCCCTTCAAGGTAAATGGACAACGAGCTAAATTATATATGCCCAAGTTTGTGGATAACTCTGAGGAGCAATTGTCTCTTCATGACACTTCGCCTCCTCCTCCTTAACCACATTGTGTGCATTTCAGTAGAATTGTAGATTTATTTCTCGTCCTTTCTCTTCGTTTCCTTTGCATTTCTTTGAATTTTTTTTAGTTTTCTTTAGGTTTTGCATGGTTGGTGGCAAAGATTTCTTAACCGATCTTTTTCAGGGAAGCTTCTTATTTCTCTTTTCCCATCCTTTATGTTAGATTTTTGACTACTTGAATATTACGAACAATGTTCAGATTAAGTGTTTGGGGGGGGTGTTGAGATATTTTTATATTGTGAAATGTTCTACGAGTGACACACTTGAATATTTCACTATGTTGGACCGAGAATTGAGTTGTATGCTTGAATTTAGATTAGGCTACTTGAATGGAAGGTGAATCATGTGGATTGAAGTAATTGATTGCATAGACTTAGTCAATAACTGATGCTTGAGTGATGAAGCAATATATGGAATTTTGATAGATTTTCATTTAAGCACATGTGAGAATTTGAGCTATATGACTGCATCTCATAGTCATTTATATTCTTTGTTATGATTGATGCTTCTCTATGTGGATTACCTTTAAAAAATTTTCTGAACCTATTTGATACTACTAGTTGCATGCTTTATGGATATGATTAAGACCCTTTTTGTTTTGAACCCCTTAGTTTAAATGATCCAGCAAGTCATTTTTCCCTTACTACCCCCTTTGAGCCTTTGACCTTTTTTTATTTATCGATTTTTCACCTTGCATTGAAACATGAAAACCTTTTAGCCTTACCCTTTCGCAAGTTTAATAAACTATTGAGTAAGTTTTTGATGTATTTGATTTAGAGACCATTTTTTATATGCTATTCTGAGATACTTTAGAGGTACATCTACTCAGTTGTTATTGATTTGTGCTATTACTATCTTCTTTTATGTTTAGTGTTATTCAAAGAAAAACAAAAAGAAAGGGAAAAAAAGAAAGAAAGAAAAAGAATGAAATACAATAGCGTTGGATAGTAATGAGTAGTTATAGTCCCTTATTTCTATTTGCATATCTCAAAATTTTTATTTGATTTTCCCATATTACTTAGTGCTTTGTGACTGCTTATGAGTAGCCTTTGCCCTTTTTACCTTACCTTAACCTAAGCCTCATTACAACCATGAGTAAACCCTTTTAATCCAAGATAGCATGTACTCTATGTAGAGGAAAATTGGTGAATTTGCAAGTCTATAATAGTAAAGTCTCTTAGAGGAACCTTAAGTGAAATACAACCCTTATACACTTGAGTGATATGAGTGAATATCGTGAGGAAAATCTATTCTAATTTTATGCTTGCTTCTGATCAATGGTATCTCCTTTTGACTTTGTTTATGTGCATCAACGATAACCAATTATGATACATGTAGTAGTTTGATGTTTGACTTTGTCGAAGTTTGAAGGATTGCATACAATTGATTCTATTTTAAAATAAATTGACATAATGTTATGATTGTGAATAAGTTACTTGAGGACAAGCAACAATTCAAGTGTAAGGGTGTTGTTGTTGGGCATTTTCATTTGTTTTAAATGCATATTTTATTGTAATTTTTTCCCATTTAATAGTTGAATCACGCCAATACTAGGTTATTTATGTTTATTTCAGGTGTATGATTCATTAGAAGCAAGTTAGAGGAGATTTGAGCTTATTTAGAGTAAAATGAGGCAGGAAGTCTAGGTGTTACGTAATGCCTTCAGTCGGTTGACCAATCTCAACTTTCGGTCGACCGATGTCTTTTATTCGGTCGTCCGTCCGAACCATTGATATCGGTTGATTGGTAATTAGTTTTAAAACATTAGGTCGACCGAACCATCTTTATCGGTCAACTGATCATGGCGTCTAGCGTTTTAATTCCTGCATTTCATGCTTTTGACAGCGACGTTTCATTAAAAGTTTATAGTACCCTAAAGTATTTAAGCGATAATTCAACACCACCAGAGGGATTCATTCATACGTAGATAGCGATATACATACAGAGAGGGTGACCCCACTGCAGACCAGCGAGTTGGTGAACATCCAGTTGGAGCTCCCTATCCAACGTCGATTTCAGTTGTAGTTTTCTTCTTGATGAGAACAAGACCATAAAACCATTGGGAGGAGACGGTTGGAGTCCTTCAATCCATCCATTTAACTACTATTTTAGTTTATTTCGTCATATTGTTCTTAATATTTCCAGTTCTTTCAAGGATTTAATAGTTGCACTTCTGTCTTTATTTGTTCAATCTTTGCCAGAAATTTGTTTTCGATTTTTAATATATAGCTTAAATATTTTTTTAATTGTTTTATTTTGTGATTTAATCAATGGAAGCATTGGTTTTGACCATGACTTATGTTATATTGATGAATATGTGTGAGTAGGTGTGTTTGGTTGACGTTAGGACCAATATTAGATTAGAATATATTTTTATGTTGATGATTCTTGTTTAATTGAATGCTTATTGAGCCTTGTTTAACTTGATCACTTAGATTAGGGCCTTAGGTAATTAAATGTCTTAATCATTGATGTTTAATTTCTGGTAAATGAATTAAGCAACATACTTGAGACTAAGTGTAGACCAAACTTAGGATTTTGTGTGAGGATACCTAGGATTAATGGATTAAATTTTAGGCCTCTTAAGCTTAATGCTCTTTATTCCAATTTATCTAGGGACCAATTAGATGAGTTGAGAATAAAGAAGAGAAGGAATATGTAGGTTTGGGTATAACTTGTTTAAGTGAGGTAGATCCTAAATCTATGCATTGTTATCACTTTTAAGTACCTAATCCAATTGACGTCCGATACCTCAGCCATTTGTCTATCATTGGGTCTAGTTTATTGCATTTAGTTCATACCTTGCATCTTGCATATTTCTGTTTCTCACTACCTTGTTTGTTTGAGTTAATCTTTCAATCAATCAATTCTTGGACTTCTGAGTAATTTTATATCGTTTAAGCTAATTGCCTTTCATGTTAGAATCCCTTGGGTACAATACTCTGTTTTACTCCGTTTGAATTACTACTTGTTGACGAAGTACGGTTGCCTCTGAATTGTTCTAGGTTAGCATTTGATTTATATTACTCTGTTTATACTACAACGGTATTAAGTATAAAACACATATTTATTGATTAAAAAAATTAGAGTTATAAACTATTCAAAAACACCATATTTAACTGCAATTAGATTCTAACTCAAAATTACGTTCTTCAACGCATTGAATCCTCAAAAGTATATTGAATCTCAAATGCAACCAATTAAAAGCTAAAAACAACTTAAACCCTAAAGTTAGAGAGAAAACAATAAAAAAGGGCTAAAAGATTAACTCAAGACAGCTTAAATATTGTTATCAGATCTTTAAATATAACTTATATACATCTCAAGTAGGATTGAAGTCGGCCATGGGTTAAATTGTCCAAAAAGCCTTTTAATTCCTTCATAGATCACGCCTTCAAAGACTTTAATGGTACTTAGTATTAAAGATCAATGGCATCATAATACTCTCACATTAATCTATTATTTTGAATTATGATCTTCAAGGGTGGTAAGCTCTAACATCAATAGCTCAATTTACAAGGTCACATTGATCTCCTTCGAAGATAATAATAGTAGTTTTAAAAAGATAACAACAATGTTGTTAATGACATATGTTGCTTTTCCAACAAATGATCAACACTTGATTCTTTTAACATAAATCTTATAATTTTAGCATGAACATGCAAAATAAATAATTATACATATCAATTGGATAATAATATATCGAAATAGATGTAAACACATACTAAATTATATCTAAAAATACTATATAGATCACACCTGTATCGACTTATAATTAAGTAACATAAAAGGACGCCTCTCAAACATTTTCTTATCCACTACACTTTTTTTAACAATTAAATAATGCCATTAATCAAGGAAAAAAATTCTATAGCAGGCATCTAAATTGGATTAACAAGCTTAACTATAAGCTCAATTACTCATACTCAGCCCGTTATAACTAACTCATTTCTCCTATAGACGACCTTTGCATCTCATTGCAATACTTGCATCATGTATTTGTCTTCCTTACTAATGTTTAGTCTTTTTATTTCTTTCTTTTTTTAATCCTTTTTCTTGTTAGGAAAATATGTAATTACTTTGTTCCATATTTTCTATATGAAAAAGTTTAAGCATCGACTTAATAGGGCCTTTAGTCATTGTCCTTTATTCGGACTTGCCTATAGGGCATTTACTTTTGTGAAGGAATAAATACAAAATAAGAAAAGATATCAATTTTTATGCAGTTTCATCAATTACACTAGATTTTTTTAATTTTTATAAAATTTTGTGATACCAAAAAGAGAAGTATTGAAAGCATTTATAACATTAATAGATCAACCTAAACTCAAGTGGTTACAAATGGTATTAGAGTAAAATTTTTCATTGGTAAGATGTTGAGCTAGGACAATGAGGACAAAGAGTACTATAGGTAGTAAACTCATGACTAATATGTATTCACTGGTAAACTTTTAATTCTATTCTACATTAGAAAAAAAGAAATTAGGTGAGATTCTAGATTATAAATCTAACTTTGACGATAAACTCAAGAATTTAAGGATAGAATATTGTGATATTCCATATACGATATAGGTATTACAATCATATATCTAAAGTGAGAGAAGAGATAAAAGACATTTGAAACCTATCAAAAGACTACTAGTTAAATTTATAACTCGCTATTTTTAGGCTTATAGCTCTCTTAAGTTCTACTAAACTTAATGTTGGGTCAATTTTGACTTAAAGTGTTACAAATGGTATTGAGAAAAAACCTCTACTAATATGATGTTGGCCTTGAAGATAAGGGCAAAGAGTTGTATTGGTGGCATGATCATGAGCAATGGATAACTCTTAGTAGGCTTTTAATATGATGTCTCATCATAAGAGAGGGAGATTTTATATTGTGAATTGCGTCATAATAAAGAAATCAAGAATTTAAGGAGGAAAGATTAAGAAATCTCACATTGAAAGTAATTATGTATTCAAACAATTTTTAATTCTAGAAAAGGGATAACTATATTTGTAGTCCTAAACCTTTCATTATTTTTCCAATTGAGTCCTATACTTTTAACACTTCCTATTAAAGTCCTATACTTTTTGTGAATTAATCAAAGTCAGTATTTCCTTTAGATTTCCATTAAGTCCTATATCTATGTAGATTAATCAAAGACAGTCCTTCTGTCAGACTTCGGTTTAAGTCCTATACTTATGTAGATTAACTGAAGTCTGACGAAATGACTACTTTTGATAACAAAATTCTGACAGAAGGAATTCTTTTAATTAATCCATATAGGTGTAGGATTTTAATAGAAAGACTCAAAAGTATAGGACTCAATTGAGAAAATGGTGAAAGGTTTATGACTACAAATATAGTTTTTCCTTCTATAAAAGGAAGTTGTTGTTCAACTTTTATATAAAAAAAACCTTCAAATTGAAATTTTAAATAATGATACCTACACTTGATGTCCTAAATTATGGAAAAGTGATCACTAAACTATTCAATAGCTACATAAATTTATCAAAGATCCTTTAACATTTACTCAAAAGCAAATATTTACAATTATTTTTTCATATTTTACCATTTTTACCATTATGTTTTTGCTATAGTATTTAAGTACCTAGATTCAATTTATTTATGTTTATTATATGATCCTCATATATGTTAATTTAATAGAATTAGATATAGGATATCATATGTAATATTATTAATAATTTTATAATGATAAAAGGAACTTACTAAGATTTGTGTCCTATATAGATGTAGCAAAAAGCTAGCATCATGTGAGTATAACTAACTAATCAAAGATAGTATATCTATCTAAGCAAATTATTGATAATTTTATAATAATAAAAGGAACTTAATAAGAACTATGTCCTATATAGATATAGAAAAATGCCAACATCATATGAATATAACTAACTAATCAAAGATAGTATAACTAAATAAGCAAAGAGATCTATTGCATATGCTTAGTAGACCAATTACAATATCTAGGAGTAACAAGCTTAAAGAAGCTTTAAACAGACGGGTTTAAGATATATATGCAAATCAAGTTTCCAACAGCATGTTAAATAGAATTTTAGGAAGCTTATTAGACCCAATGGAAGATATAAAGTACAAGGTAAGCTGATCCAAGTTCAAGTTAAAGAAGATTTGGATACATACACTCATGACATTAGGGTTAATTTTATAGGCTATAGCTTATTTCGTGTTTTAGTTTTTGTCTTATTATAACTAGATTATACACTAATTATATAGTGTAAAACATTTTGATATAGTTTTGTAGTTATTTGTTCTTTTTCCCTATTATGATTAGGATATTTTATGGTTTTTAAATTCCAGTTTGATTAGGAAAAACTCTAATGATGGTACTTTTTTATGATACAAAGAAATTGAAATAGGATTCCTAAAATCTTAGTCAAAATATCCTATTAAAGTCCTTGTAAAGGTAGAACTAGTAGTTAATTTCTTACTTGAATAAGGACAACTAGAATTCCAATTTAAGTAATAATACCAAGTTTTTTAATTTAACTAGGAATCTTTGTTACATTTGTGATTATGATATGTATCATGCTTTTGTGCACACCTTATACAAAAGGGGCTAATTTATTTAATAAAGGCATATTTAAGTTACAAAATATTCATAATTATGAGTTTCCTATCTTTTATTCTTCATTAAACTTCAAATTTTATTTTAAAAAATCCTTATGTCTTCAAAACACTTTATGAACTTATTTTTCATTTATCATAATCAAATATTCAATTCCTACAAAATCTAATTAAAATTTTTTCTGTAAGATTCTTTAGGTTATATTCCTAAGTTGGTTTACATCAATTGGCATTAGAATCTAGCTCTACATTAGGTTTTTTTTACCCTTTTATTTCATATATTTTACCTTTTATTATATTTTCTTTTTCTAATTGTCAATTTTCCTTTTTTTCCTTCTTTTTTCTTATAAATGTTAATTTTTTATAAAATTTCTATCTAATCAGTTTCATCATCTTCTTATGTAGAAGTTTTATATCTCTTCATCTTATGTTAGGATTTTTTTTATTCAAACTAGTTATATTTTATTGGAAAGTTCATAGAAATATGATAGAAAAGTCATATATGATGACTTTAACAATAAGAGTCTCTATAAAGGACAATAAGGAAATTAGTCTTGTACCACTAACAATCAAATAGTTTCATGAGGACCAACTGAAATTGTGAAGAGAGAATGAAGGAAAGGAGAGCGAGAGGTAGAGCGAGAGCGAGAACGAGATAAAAAAAGGGTTAGTGGTAAAAAAAAATAGAATAGTGAATTTTTATACAAAAGAGAGTGGTATAATTACTGTTTTATCTTTATGCCAACCATCTCATGATTTTACTTCTATAAAAGATCCTTAATTCAATATTGATGAGCGTAGCATATCTCTTCCTAGTTTGTTATTTCTTTAATGCTAGAGTATGATTATGTGTTAGTTAATGATGTTTCTAGTGAGTTACGACCATGTAGAGGGATTGAACATTAAATTAATTTTATACTAGAAGCTATAACACCTAACAAACCTGCCTATAGAAGTAATCTTGAGGACATAAAGGAGTTTTAAGAATAAGTTTAGGAGTTTATGGCTAAGAGGTACATGATGAAAAGCATAAGTTTGTTTGAATTTTTATCACTTTTATTACCTAAAAAAGATGGTACTTAGTTATATGTGTTGATTGCAAAGATATTAATAACATAATGGTCGAGTATATACATTACGTTCCTAGGTTAGATGATATGCTTGATGAATTACATTATTTTTGTATCCTTTCTACAATTAATTTAAAAAGTGGATATCATCATATTAGGATGAGAGAAGGTGATGAATGGAAATTCCTTTAAGACTAAGTGTAGTTTGTATATGAGTGGTGAGTTATGTTATTTGGCTTTACTAATGTACGTAGTTTGTATATGAATGTTTTGTTATACTATTTGGTCTTAGTAATGCATTTAGTACTTTCATAAGATTGACAAATCATATGTTACATGCATATATAAGAAAATATATGGTTATTTATTTACATTATAGTGTACCATAAAATTTTTAAAAAGGATACTTATCATTTAAGATGTGTGCTAGAAAGGAACAATTATAGGCTAATCTTAAAATGTGTAATATTTTTTCATAGAAAAATTACACTTCTTAGTTATGTTATCAATGCAAAATTGAAGTAGAAGAGAAAAAGATGAAAGCAATTCAGGAGTAATCAAAATCTAAATCAATAAATAAGATAAGAAGTTTTCACAATTTGACTTGTTTTTATCAAAATTTTGTTAAGGATTTTAGTATAATTGCTACACCATTTACTAAAATTGTTAAGAAATTCATTGTAATTAAATCAGATATCAACAAAGAGTAAGATTCAATGTTATTAAAGAAAGGTTGTATTTGTTATTGGTTAGTTTGGTACAAAATTTTATCCAAGTTAATTATCAACTAACAAAGAGCAATTTCTCTTTAAATTATTCAAAACCAACAAATACGTTAATTATATTGGTCAATAAGTAATAAAGTGAAGTATTATTATGACTCCAAAATTTAGAACCCACAAAAAATAGGATGACTACTAGAGCAATCAGATTACAATTATCTAGGGAGCTCAAGATTACTTAAAAAGAAAAGGTTAGCTTCCTAAATTAACATAAAAACAACTAAATTAACCTAAAAACTTTCAACAATGCCTTTGAACTCAAATTAAATTAAGAATTACCAAATTGATTAATTAGCTAAGGCTTAGGCTATTAATGACTTAATTGAGTTATGAAAAAGGTTTGGAATGTCTAATCTAAGGTCGTCACTGACTTAAAACATTGCTATGGTTAATTCAATGTTTTATCTCTAACCATCCTAAACTGAATTTTTGCTCTTCATTCAATTAATAGGCGTTAGGCTTAAAGTTCAAGAAGTTTTAATCATAAATTCCATATTCAATATTAGTACCCTCATGATTAACCAAAGTGTATTTCTCGTATCCTTGATTTAAACTATGTTGTTTACTAATTTTTCTAATGATCAAAATATATATCTCAAATCTTTAATGATCTTTCGTCTTATCTTAAGTGATCAAGTCAAGATAAGCCTTAAGATCTTAAATAAACAAATATTAACATTCAAACGTATATTTAGAACTCAACTAAAGCATTAAAGAACTTGTCCTTAGTATAAAATCAACTTAAAACATCATACATAAATAAGAAATTCCATATTTAATATTGAACAACTTGTTCTTGAACATATATTAATAAAGAGTATGAAATAAGTTAAAGAATGGTTCAGATTGCACCAAATATTGATCCAAAGTGATAGAAAACCTTCAATTAACTTAATAAACCCCTAAAATCCCTAACAATAACCTGAAATTACAAAGAACTAGGCTAGAAAAGAAAAACAAAAAATAAACCTAACTAAAAAAAGAAAAAAAAAAGAAAACTTAAGATAAATCGAATTTCTCTGCCTAATTCTAGTGTTAGCTACTATGAAATTGGGTTCTCTGGATTCATATATGTCTCAACTATAAGTGGAAAAGTTACTACCAATCAGAATTGAAGAAACAGCTGGAAATGTATTGAATACTATTTAAATGGTGCTTAAAAGGAGTAAAACGACACCATTTGAATACTGTCGTTTGACTCCAAAAGCTAACTCAAATGTGGTTCTAGAAGGGTTAAATGTGAGGTACTTGGAGACACACATTTTGCTCCTGATTTAGCTTCAATCTTCATAATTTCTTATATTTTCACTTTAATTTGATGTTAACCTGTAAATTAAACATTTCGAGACATAAATCAAACATTTTAACATCAAAATATAAGTGAATTTATATTAAAATATTATAAAAAATCATATGAAATAAACTCTTATCAATATTTAGTACCTTTATTAGCGTTACCTAACTTTAATAAAACTTCTAAAATTGAGTCGGAAGTCTCAAGAATAAGTATTGAAGCTATTTTAATGTAATAAAATAGGTCGATAGCCTACTTTAGTAATTAACTTAACAGGGGGTAGCTATAACCCACCCAGCCTATGAAAAAATAACTTTATGCATTAATGAGAGCATTAGAGACATGACAACGTTACCTATGGATTAAGGAGTTTGTTGTACATACCAATTTTGAGTCATTAAACCATTTAAAAGGGTAAGGTAAGTTGAAAATCTTTATGCTAGATGCATGAAATGCATTAAGACTTTTTCTATATGTCATTAAGCATAAACAAAGGTAAGAAGAATGTGATTGTTGATAATCTCCTTGAATATATTTTCTTCCTACTTCTTTCAATATAGATTTCTTCAAAATTGAATATATGAAGGAATTATCTGCTAATGATAATGACTTTTTTTTAATGTACATTTGGTTTGTGAAAAGGAACATTTTATAAGTTTTATAGGTATGGAGGGTTCTTATTTTGTAAAACTAAACTATGTGCTTAATCATTTTATGCATGAATTATTTTTTAATAAGGAATATAATGGGAGTTTGATTGGTCACTTTAGTGTTAAAAAGATATTATACACATTATATGAGCAATTTCATTGACCTAATATGCGAGTAGATATCAAAAAACAATTGTGTAATAGGTGTATAATATATAAAAAAAGCTAAATCTAAGGTTTTACCACGTTGATTGTATATGGTTTTACCTATACCTAGTGAATTGTAAACAATTTTATGGACCTTATATTAATACTAAGGTATAGGCTCTATATTTGTGGTCATTGATAGGTTCTCTATGGCATACTTTAGTCTTGGTAATAAAACTAATGATGCAGCCAATGTTGTTTAATTTATTCTTTAAGGAAGCAGTACAATTGCATGGATTTATTGAGACTATAATGATTGATCAAGATACTAAATTTCTTAGTTCCTTTTTGAAAAATCTTATAGGGTAATTTGATAACTGATAGTTGTGCATTAGTATAGGTTTTTCTAAGGTTGATATTATTGTATTTTAAGACTTATTTTGTATGTTTTTGTTTAGCATGATCTTCATTATTATTTTGTTTATGTTTGTTATTAGTTTGGAGTATGTCTTGATCATTTTAGTATTTTTTTATTTTATGTTTTATTATTTATTTATTGATTTTGGGTTATAATTAAATCTTCTTAGTGTATTTATTTATTGTGTAGGGTATATTGAAGTTGAAAGTCAAAGTTGGAAGAAAGTTAAATGAAAAAAAAAGAAAAAAGAAGGATGAAATTTGGAAGAATGAAACAAGTGAAGCAAAAATAACTAAGCTTGAAACCTTATAAAACTAGGAAATTCACGCTTTACGAGACGAGAGTCCATAGAAGCTTTGTTTATTATTTGTTTTTTGTTTGTTTTTTGTTGTTTATTGTTTGTTTTTTGCTTAAGATAACCTGAATATACTAAGAGCAAGTCCAAGCCATTAGAGAGAACCCGAATGGACCAATAGGCCAGGACCGAGGACCAAGCTGCTGGCTAGAGTTATTTCTGCACACCAGGACCAAGTCTAAGCTGTTGGAGAGAACACGAATGGAGCAAGAAACAAACCTAACAAGCTACTGGACCAACTTCAAACACGAGAGATAGCTTTTAGCTGTAAATTAAAAACAAAACACTGAAGCCCTAGCTATAAACACAAGGAGATTCGCACATACAAAAAAATAATTATTCAGCAGCCACACTAACCAACATTTTGGTGTCAAAAAAGAGAGAAGACTAGGAGCATTCGACTGGTTAAAATTCCATCTCCAAAATTCTTCTCCAAGCACCACATAAGCTTCATCTCCTCACACAAACTTCAAGCTTCAAGAATTCATCAAGTTCTATTTTTTTCAGATTTATTTGATGTTTATTTTATTTTATTATGTTTTACATTTTAGATAATATAGATATGATTGAACTTATTTATATTATGAGTGGCTAAGGTTGTTTTAGGATTTTTTGTTTGAACTATTTGTGAACCTTTGGTTTTTGATTTAATGTTGTGAATATTTGTGTTGTCTATTGAGTTTAAACCCTACAACAAATCAAGGTAGTGAGTTGGGTAATCTGTGTTAAATGCACAATGAGAGTTGGCATTTGATAGATCTATAGACAACATGTTATTAATTTATTAGGAAGAGATTTTAGTAAATTGATATACTGGTTATAGGATAGCTTCATATCTAGTTGAATATTTAGGAAAGGCTTTGCATATTGAGAGATCCCAAAGTTAGTCCTAATGTATTTAACTAGTGACATTTAGTTCTTGAGAGTGGATAGCTAAAATATTAAGCAACCTTAGGCCAAATATAAATTAGATTAATTAAACCAAAAGGAAACACTATTCTTGAATCTTGATTTCTTCCGAATTTTAGTTTGTAGTGTTAGCGATTAGTTATGTTGCTTGTTTTGCTTCCAATTTGTTTTCATTTTACTTATTTATTTTTATTTTATTTGTTTGAATTGATTTCTTGAACAAATTTTGGTCTAAATTAAGTGGTGACTAACTACAATCCTTGTGGGATCGATATCCACTTTTTATTATAAGTACAACCTGTATACTTACGATTTTGAGTACAAAACTAGTTTTGATTTCACAATTAATCAATCAATATGTTTTTGGCACCGTTACTGGGGATTGTTTGTTTTAGCATCTTGATTAGTTTGGTTGATTTTGATTTCAGAGTTTTGGATACTTTTTCTTATGCATTTGTAAGTACATGAACACAAGGAGCATATGAAGGTCTACAGAATTCAGTGACAAAGCGTTGTTAGATATAATACGGCACGAACTAAAGTTGAAAAGAGTGAAGTGTTAGGAAAATATACAAAGGAATATGGCGAAAGAAGGAGAGTAAGGAGGAGCTGAGAGGACTTTTATGGATTTCATGAGGCCAGGGTTCATTCCTCAATGAGTTGCAAGGCCTGATGTTTAAGCCAATAACTTTGAGATCAAGCATGCACTCCTAAACGTATTTTAAAACAATGTGCAATTTTACGGGTTGTCAAATGACGGTCCTAACGCTCACCTAACTAATATTTTGGAAATCTGTAACATATTCAGGTTCAGTGAAATGTCTAATGATGCTGTGAGGCTCAGATTATTTCCATTCAATCTGAGGGATCGAGCAAAGGTATAGTACAACTCATTTAGTTCACGTCAAATCACCAATTAGGAGCAGCCAGCCTAAGCATTCTTGGCTAAGTACTTCCCTTTAACTAAGACGACCAGGATCATTAAGGAAATCACAAACTTTCAACAGAGTGATGAGAAATCATTTTATGAAGCATGGGAGAGGTTTAAAGAGTTATAGAGGAGGTGCCCCCATCACAACCTCTCAAGAGAGTTCCTTTTGCATACATTCTACAATAGGGTTAATCAAAGTACAAGAGGGGCCATCAATGCAGCTGCTAGTGGTTCTTTGATAAGGAAAACTATTGATGCAGCTCATGATCTTTTGGAAGAGCTGGCAAGAAATAATTATATATGGGTAAATTAAAGGAGTAGTCCAGGGCCAAAGGAGTAGAAAGGGATAATACCAATTGACTCAGTGACAACTTTGCAAGCACATATTACTACACTTACCAAGCAATTGAGTAACATATAAGTGGCATCTTCATCCATAGTTAAAGGCCATGCAACTTTACTGTAAGCTTTGCAGATAAGATAACCATGATATAACAAGATGTTTCTTATTAGGAGCTGGTGGCACTGAGCAGGTAAATTTTACGGGCCAGCCGCAAAGAGGTAACAATCCATACTTCAACACTTATAATCCTGGGTGGAAAAGTCACCCTAATTTTTCTTGGAGTATTAACAATGCAAGTGGTCAACTAAGACCATAAAGACCTCCCAGATTTCAGCAAGACCGACTTGGATCTTTAAAAAGTAAAATGGACAAGTTAATGGATGTCTTGGGGTTTAAATTGGCTAATTAAGAAGAGAACAAGAAGAGAATGTTTTTAAGCCAGGAGGAAAGTCAAAAGAGGATGGAGGCAAAGTTTGATCAGAATATGAAGAACCATGCCTTATCCATCCACAACTTGGAGGTACAAGTGGGTCAACTTGCTAATGTTTTATCTTTTAGAAGTTCAAGTAGCCTACTAAACAATACAGAGGCCAATTCAAATGAACAACTCAAGGCTATTACACTTCAAAGTGACAAGCAAGTGGAGGAGCCACGTGTGCAAAAGGATAGCCAAGAGAAGGGGAAAGTAAGGAGATAGAAGAAGAGAAGGAGAAAGAGAAAGATGAAAAGAGGCCTTATATACCACCATCACCCTACAAACCCAAGATTCCATATCTGTAGAGGATGAGGAAATACCATGTAGATGCTCAGTTCTCCAAATCTATTTAGAAACTGAAGAAGTTTCAGATTAACTTATAATTAGTGGAAGCCCTGGAGTGCATGCCCAAGTATGCGAAGTTTTTTAAGGACATACTCATACATAAACATACTTGGGAGGATAATCTGACGGTCACCGTGATGGAGAGTTGTAGTTCGATCATCTCAAGCATAATTCCTTTTAAACTACAAGATCCAGATAGTTATACTATTCCATGTTTTATTGGTGATTTTGAATTCTCTAAATGTTTATGCAATTTAAGTGTAAGTTTTAACTTGGTGCCTTTGTCTATTATCAGGAAATTGGGATTACAATAAGTTAAGCCAACATCCATGCTCATTAAACTTGTGGATCAATCTATAAAGAGGTCGTTCGGAGTTGTGAAAGATGTATTGGTAAAAGTAGACAAATTTATCATTCCTATTGTTTTTTTTTTTTTGTATGAATACTGGTAGGGAATTAGTTTA
>JAOXYD010030337.1:0-14172 GCA_028565735.1 Pinacopodium congolense | reverse complement strand
CTAAAGTAAGTGGTGACTAACTCAATCCTTGTGGGATCGATAACTGTTCTAAACTACAAGTTACGACCCGTATACTTGCGGTTTGAGCGTAAAACTAATTGTTTGTTCTACGAGTAAACAATTAGGCAATAACTTAGAGAATATGGCATGGAAATAATAAAGATACCCATTAGGTGTGATAAAACTAGGGCCATTTGTCTAACCAAGAATCCAATTCAACATTCAATAATTAAACATATTGAGATAAGGCATCATTTTATAATAGACCATGTGCATAATAGTGATATTAAACAGGAATTTGTTGACACAAACTACCAATTAGCTTATATATTCACTAAACAAATGTATGAGGATAGGTTTTGCATAACAAGGAGAGAACTAGGCATGGTTAATGGTGCATCCCTTTGATTATTCTATGTTTATGACAGTTTTGACCCTCTTACTTAAAGTTCTTTTCATTATTTTTGATGATGTCAAAAAGGATAAGAAATGTATGTAATATTTAAAAGCTTATCATTTATGGATTGCATATATTTAGGGAGAGCTTTACAAAGTTAATGCAAATGTATGTGATATTTAAAACCTTATCATTTTTGGATTGCATAAATTGATGGGGAGCTTTACAAAATTGATGTATGAACTTAGGGGGAGCATTATTAGTAGTTTTTAGCATGATTGAAGATATGTCCTATGAATTTGCCATCTTGAAATGTGTTTTATTCCTTATATGACATCACATGTTTTGTCATCATAAAAAAGTGGGAGATTATTGAACCAAGGGAGCTTCCAATCTTAGTTTTGATGAAAATAATAAATCATTATTTCTAAAGATTTAAGTTTGCATGACAAAATTCAAAGATGGCTTATTTCAAGATGATTCCATATGTAAAGCTTGAAGTTTGAAGGACTAAGATGAAGCTAAAGGAAGAAAAAAACATACTGAAGCTACAAGACCTTATCTAAGATGTCTTGCATATAATTGTAAACTTCACTTACTGTCCAATTGATCTAAGGGCTCATAATTGATCATGCATTGCATGTAGATCATCTTAATTGTATGAAACTTCATTTCATTGCAAATCCATCTTTGTGAAGTTAATTAAATCCTGTTGATGTTTGTTGATGTATTTTATGGTGTCATATTATGTGTTCAAACTCGTTTTAGTTCTTATTACATGTTAGGTTCTTGTCTAGAATTTATTTTAATTGAATTGAGTCAAATGGGCCTATGGTTTGGAGCAAAACGATGGCCTTCATAGGTGTACCATGGTGTCGTTCTCCTCCAAGAGACTCCTAGTTTTAGCGCCTAACTAACGGCTCTAACATTCCTTATTTAGATATAATTCAAACTAAACCCTAATTCATTTATGTAAAATTAGAAGCAGCCACATTATAAAACATATCAGCTTCCTAAACCTCTTCAAACTCAGAAAGCACGTTGTCAGGCTATCAAGTCAGGATTGAAAGATCAAAACATCTTTATCTTTTTTAAAGTTATGAATATTGCAGTTTTTTTTTCTCTCAACCCTATCGTTACTTATTTGATTTTTTAAATTAAGAGACTACTATTTTTTATTAGAATAATTTTTTTTGTGTTTGTTTAATCATAGATTCAATTTTTAAGTTGGTTATTTTGATTTATTGAAGCCTTCTCTCTCTACTACATTGAAACATGTTCTATTTCCACTGGTTTGGCTTAGATATTGATGATCAACACTTTATATTGTTTAAAACATTCTGAGAATGTGTTTTTCTATTTTCTTAAGGTTCCTAGAAGTTGTGTGATTTTTGTTTCGATTTTTAGAAAATTATTTTTTGGGTTTAAAGGTTGTTCTTTTTAGAAGTCTAGAATCTGTCCATGATTTTTTGTCTTAAATTGCAATGTTTTTATGGACAATTTAATCAGTTTTAAAATCCTATAAAATTTATTTTGATTCTCTACCTTTTTTAGAGTTAGATACATTTTTTTTTTGATATTTGTGAAGGCTATTAGAGTTAGTTTTAAAATCATTTTTCAGATACACCTAAACTGTCACTGTTTTTCTGTTCTTGTATTCACTACATATTTTGGTTATCTAAATTAGTTAAGGGTGTATGATCTTACTTCTTTTAGTTTTTTATGACGTTAAGATTATCCAAGTATTTTTTTTTTTTTGTTCACTTACATCTTTTGTTTAGTGTTCCTATTTGCAGACTACTCAAATCTATCTACATTTCGTGTGCTTTTCTTCTTTTAAATATTTAAGCATCTAAATCGGATTTGTTTACTTCCAAATTATAGTTGTCTCAGGAGTATTATTAAATATTTAATTGAAATTTAAGAGCCTTATTTGACTGTTTTAAAGTTTTAATTTTCTTGTTTATCAAATCTATCCTTATTTGGATTATGTAAACGTTTTAACTTTGTTTCATTATCATAAAAGTTTTTGTGTGAACATTTTAGAATTTGTTTCATTGTCATAAAAGTTTTTGTGTGCATCAAATCTGCCATATTAAATTTTTTTAAGCTTTCATTTGTGTGATTGATCATTCATTCAATTAGTAAAAGCATTGGAGCCCTTAGTTTGATTGTGCTTTAAGTCAAACACATTCATATATGTCTTTAGTTACTAAAATGGTGGTATTTGCATTATCAGGTTAGCTAAGTGTGTCGAGGCTTCTCTTTGCCTTATAAAGATTAAGGTTACTCTACATCTTTCATAAGAAGATTGAAAAGGCTCATCTTTGCCTAGAAAATGATTGTTGTGTAAAGGCTACTCTTTTCCTAGAAAAAGATTGGTTGTAAAGGATACTCATCACTTAGAAAAGGATTGTAGTGGTTTTTTCTTTAGGTAGTAAAGAACATTGTCCAACAAGGGAGAGGAGACATATCCTATCTTTGGGGTAGGTGAACTTCTTTAAAAGACTGTGTGCCTTACCCTCTCTTCTCTACTCTCTTGGCTTATCGTATTGTGTGTTATCATTTTAGCATTCACCCTTTCATATCTCATTAAACCAAATTTGTTAGGTGTTATGTTTTAGTTCCGCAATAAAGTTTTTTGTAAAAATCAATTCACACCCCTTTTTGAGTTCCTTTAGGGCAAACGGATGCATCATCTAGTGGCCCTTACCTTCTTCAAGACTCTTAAACAATAACAATATCTAATAGAGAATATGGCTATAAATTACTACCAGTGGAACAATGTAAGATAGTGGTGTATAGATAAGATGAAGCTATAGTTTCCCCTCTAGAGGTAAAATTAAAGGCTTTAGTCGAGAAGATGTGAGTGGAGTCAGCTCCTTTTCAAGTGATATATTGTTGCATATGGAGGGGAAGTCATTCGAGGCAAGAGTGTTAAGCCTACAACATTAGAGAACAGATAGAGAAATTAGACATGGCGGGCTGAACCTTCAATATCAGAGCATCGTACAGACACCCCTACAATGTCGAATAAGGGAAACATTTGAGTAAGATTAACATAGAGGATTTGGTAACAAATCCCATCATGATAACAAAAGAGAATTTTCTAAAGTTTAAAGCAACCATGCAGAATTTAGAGACTTAAATAGGAAGAGTAATTAAGTATGTTTTCAAAGAGTCACAACGTACATTGCATATTCACCTAGTTTGAAGCTTTCACATTAAGAAACAAAAGGAAGCTAATCATAAACAAGGAGGCGAAATAAAAAAAAGATTCTATAGGTAATAATGGGAGAAATAAAGTGGAAAAAGGAAAGAAGAATGGTGAAGAAAAATTTAAAGGGTTAAAGAAGAAGCCAGTGAGAGAATACAAGCCATAATTTCCTTTACCTAGTTTATTACAAAAGGATCATCAAGATGAACAATTCAATAAGTTTCAATAGGTTGTTAAGTAGTTACATCTTAATATCTTTTCTAAAAATAATTTAAAAAATGTCAAAGTATTTCAATTTTATGAAGGATCTCTCAAATAAGAAGAAATGAGAGGAGCTATCGATGGTGCTATTGAGTGAAGAATACTCTTAGCTATCATGCAAAATAAACTACCATAAAAGCTAAAGGATTTAGGGAGTCTTAGTATCCTTGTATTATGGTAGTTTATCTTTTGATAAGCTAATAGCAGATCTAGGTGTTAGAATAAAATTGACACCATATCAATTATTCAATAAGTTAGGACTTGCTTAACCAAAACCAACTACGATGTGCATACAAATAGCTAATAGATCCATTAAATATTGTAGAGGAAAAATTGAAGATATTTTGATAAAATTCAATAAATTCAACTTTCTGAAAATTTTTGTGATTTTGGATATTGATAATGAGGTCAAAGTTCCTTTGATCCTACGTTTTCCTTTTTTAGCTACAGCTAAAGCATTGATACATGTCTATGGGGGAGTTTACATTTACTACAGAAGATGAAGAATCTATTTTTAGAATCCTTCAAGATGTGAGAGATTATTTAGGGAAAGATTATTCATTCTTTTGTTCAGATGTGATTGACGCCAAAAGTACTAATTTTTTATAGAAAAAAATCACTTAAGACCCTTTAGAGGCGTGCATAATAAGGGGGAGAAAGAAGAGGCATCCACTTCAGGGGTATTGGAATAAAAAGGGTATTTAGAATCAAATAAACCAATAAAGATAGCATAAGATTTGATATTTGAGGCTCTTGATAAGCTGATGCAATTAATACTAAAACCCTTAAATGAAGAATACCTGAAAATAAAATTCAAGAGACTATCACATCATTTAAACTATGCTTTCTTAGTTGAAAATTCTAAATTATCGGTTGTTATTTCTATTGATTTATCCCCTGTTAAAAAAGAGAAACTCCTATGAGTATTATGAGAATAGAAGAGGACTAATACATATAAAATATCAAACATCAAGGGGATTCACCCCTCTTTTGGCACGCATAAAGTCTTATTGAGGACAGTCTATGGATCTTATCTATAGTTAAAGGGCAATACATACCAAAAGGTTTGGAGAAGTCATGCACATAAGAGCATATAATCAACCACCACCAAAATTTACTTGAAGACAAAAAATGTAGAATTGTACATGATGCTACTTTCGTCTTGTAATAAAGAAAACTAGTAGAATGAGAGAGAGACGATTTGGTAGAATAGATCGAACATCTTTCTCTCAAGGCTCTTCTCTTAAGCTCAACCATTTGCAATGCTAGTTTTCTAAGGATGATTCTTTCATATAAGTCTGGGGAGCTCAATTGAAATCTTAATCATTATATCAATAATGTAGTAAAGGGACTTGTAATAAATATATTAAATGCAAGAATCATATATCTTATCTCCGATAACTATTAGGTGAGTCCTACATAGCTTGTGCCAAAAAAAGTGGGATGACAGTGGTGTAAGACCAAAGGAATGAGTTGATACCTAAATAAATTGTAACAGGTTTTAGGGTGTGCATTGACTAACACAAGCTAAATAATGAAATATGAAAAGACCACTTCATATTGCCATTGATCATTCAAATGCTAGAGAGGCTTTCTTGACATGGATACTACAGCTTATTAGATGGTCTCTTAGTCATTTCAAATCCCCATAGCCTCAAAAGATTAAGGTAAGATAACATGCATATGTCCATCAGATACGTTTGCTTATACAAGAATGCATTTTGGAATGTGTAATGCTTAAGCTACTTTCTAGGATGCATGTTAGTAATTTTTAATGACTTAGTATGGGTAAAATGGAGGTGTTCATAGATGATTTCCTAATTTGTAGTGATTCCATTGATTTTTGTCTTAAAAACATAGCTAAGATGCTTAAGAGATGTGAAGAAATAAACCTAGTTCTTATTTTGGTGAAATATCACTTCACGGTAAAGGAAGGCATAGTATTAGGGGGAAAATTTTCAATTGAATTCCTTGACATAGACAAATAAAAATTCGAAACCATTGATAAGTTACCTCCACCTACTTTGGTAAAAAGCACTAGTAGGTACCACTACATATAGGCTAGTTTATGGAAAATTATGTTACTTGTTAGTGGAGCTTAAGCGTAAGGCATACTAGCCTATTAAGTATATTAATTATCATTTATAAATTGCAAGTCTTAAGTTCTTGCTCTAACTAAATAAACTTAATCTATAAGGAAAAGTCAAAGAGATGGCATGTCCAATAAATTAAAAATGGAAAGAAATTTAAACTAGGTGACCAAGTCTTCTTATTTAATTCATGGCTTCAGTTATTCCTAGGGAATTAAAATCTCAATGGTCTGGCCCTTTTATTGTTCAGAAAGTTTTCCCTTATGGTGTAATAGATATTTCAGATCTAGAAAAGGAAATTTTTAAGATAAATGGTCACCACCTCATATTAAAGTTAGTGGATGAGTTTGACACCCGAGTGGTCAAAACCTATCTTCTTGACCAATCAGATGACATGTAAGCTCCAATGAGGTCGTTGAGTTAATGATATTAAACAAATGTTGGTTGGGAGGCAATCCAATGCCTTTTCTCTTGTAAGACATAACTTTTTGTTACTTTTTTCATTTCTATTTTAATTATCCAACTTAATCTAATTTTTCAAAAATCATTTGCATTTAATTTTGTTCCTCAAAATTTAATCACAAGATTTAGATCACACACCTCTAAAACCATCATGGTCAAGCTTAGATTCAGACTTCACTATTTAGGAGAGTTTCGTTCTCTTTTCCCCTCTTACTTTTATGGTCTTTATTTATTTTTATTCCTCCAAATTTGCTAGGATTTATCATTTATTTTCCATAATAAATTTATTAGGAATTTAAGGGTAATAATTTAAATATTTCATCTTGAATAATTAAAATTGAAAGTTGATTATTAGGTGTAGTGTTGTAATCTCATCAATATTTTGAAAAGTTCAGCCTTGAACAATTCTTAATTGATTTAAAGCCAAAATTTTTCTTTTCTTCTTTTATTTTGTCTTTTTTACTTAGGATGTTAGTCACCTTTAGTGTTTAATGTCAAATTTCTAATGTGGTTGCATATAAGCTATTATGTCAATTTGAAATAATATCTTTTTTAATGGATAAAATATATAATTATGTTTAAGTAGAATGATCAAACACTCAATCCATTGGCTTCATATCGATAAAAAGGTTGAAGTGTATGAGTAGAGCTAGTAGTCACTTGCGATTGTGTGCTAGCTAAGTAATCAGGGCTTTTCATGAAAAAAATATTCATCTTCGTTTAAAAAATCTAGGTGACATTGTGAACAAGTTAAAAATGGTAATTGAGTTAAGTAATGGGGAACATTCATATTAAGATGTTTTCTCTCATGTCAAAAGACAGGGTTTCATGATTGATACTTTTTCATTATTGATGATTTCCTTGAACAAGGTTAAATGATGATCTATATGATGCTTTATAGATTTTTTATCTTGTTCTTTAAAGGTTGTTGAATTACTAACAATATGTTATGTATGTTAACATACTTTTTTTCACAATATAATTGGGATTTGCAAACTAAATGAAAATCATTGGTTAAAATTTTTTTTTGTGATCGATTAAGTCTTGGCTCCTTATTGATTTTGATTATGTGGATGTTGAAGTCATTACTTGATGACAAGCAATGGATTAAGTATGGGGTATTTTATAGTGCTTAAAACATACATATTTTATGCACGACTTAGTTCTTGTTATGAGAAGTTTTGGATGCATTTTCATGTGATTTTCATTTAATTCTAGTTAAAATCCTTAAATGAGATGTTACTCATGTCATTATTATGTTTTATCACATTTCATAAGATATTGAAGAATAATTTGATGCACTTTTTGGATTAGAAATGGTTTATAGTTAATTTTGAATCCAAGTACATCAAGTGAGAAAGCTCCATACCAATTTTCATTGCTAAAGGATAGGAGAAGAAGATATGGTAAGAAGATTAAAGAGTGATAGAAGGTTGATTTTCTATCAGAAGTCCAATAGTATGGCACAGGTCATGGCTAATTATGCCATAAATGCTCCCTATACCTAATTTTTTAATTTTCAGGTCTTTTCTTGCCTCCATTATCCATCATTCATCTTCCACTCCAAAGTCATCCCTTCAGGTTTTCATGTAATTTTGAAGGAGAATAAGGGATTCAAACATATAAATTTGACGATGAAGGACATTATCTCATACATGAAGCTTCAAAGACTAAAGTCAAGAAAAATCCATCATAAACTTTTCTAATTACTTTTTTGCTATGTTTATTTATATGATTAATTCAATTTGTATCAACTAATATTCTCATAAGATTAAGGTTTTTATGAACTTTAGGTTATAGTATTTGTTATTATTCTTCGATTAACTCTTGGGTTCCATATTTTGAATTAAGTTTGTTAATGGATACTTAAAACTTTAAATTTAGTTCTTATGTGAAAAATGTAAACCTTCTTTCAAAGTTTTGATTTGTGTGACTGGATTGATTGTATGTATTAGATCATTCCACTAACAAAATATCTTGCGTCTGGACCTAAAGATAGGATTATATAAGATATTCGTATTATGTATGAGTTTAACGAAAATAATATATTCCATACAACCATTTAATGCATTCAATCAATATCACCAAATTTATCGAATTGAATAGGGTTGTATAGCCCGAGAGAGAGTGAAACCTATATTAAAGAGTCTACAGCCTAATAAATATAGTATTTAAGTTAAGACAAGGTAACAACGAATACGAAAACATCCTAAAGGGAGTATTTACCTAAATCCTAATTTCATTAATGATTGTTATTCATTGCAAGTTGTTTTAGGTGCTCATTTTGCATCTTTTTTTCAAAGAATTCAGTTGATTCACTGTTTTAATAGGTTGGCTAATCTATAATGGAATTCATTGTTAATAGCAGTCCTCGTAGATTGACACTTAGATTCACTGAAGCCATATTACATTAATGATAGGTACATTTGCTTTCTTTGTGTATTTTAATTTATTCATGCGTGTTTATTAGTTAAATGTTATTTAAAACTTAGGGAGACTCACACACTATCAATATGGAAAAAGATCAAGATAATATATTCATCTTTGGAAGACTCTTTATGGCTATCGTAAAAGTTATGTTTGATGTATGCAAGGGAAACTTATGCTAAAACCTTAAGATAAGAAAGTGGTATTTAATTTTTTAATGCATTGAAATATCTCACTAACATTGAATCTTGCAATTTCATTTTAATTAAAGCTCATAAGTTTAATTTAAAAGTTTTTTTTCATAGAAATATTGAAAAATGTTTAATAATCTCACTTGGTAGTAATAAAGAGAAGGAAGATATATTAGATGTGTTCGACAGGTTTATATGAATAAGACTCTATTTACACAGGAAGCTAAGCATGGATGTCTAAAGGGAGTTCAACAAGTGGTATATGGAGGATTGGATGACTTATAGCTATCATGGGCATCTAAATAGGGAAGTCATAGTTAAGACATTAATGAAGCACTTGTTAGGAGGCACCTAAACATTTCTTTAACTAATCTCTTTAAGTAATTTGGTTGGTTTTTATTGAGTTTAAGTTTTATTCATTTTAAAAATTTCGAAATGTGTAATTATCTTCTTTTAGATAACTGATTTTTAAAGGAGAAGTTTGGTTAAGAAGAATGCAAACAACTAGAAGTAGTAGGATAGCAATGATGAAAAACAACACTATTATGATCTTATTCAAATCGTTGTTTTTGTTCAAAAGTGGGATTTTTCATAGTAAAGCTAAATGTAGCATGTAAACTATGTCATTATGCTAATATCAAGGCATTGTTTTGGGGCAATTGAGTTGATTGTTACAATGCTTCATTGTTTACCTCATTTCTGCCTCACTATTATCTATTCGATCCAAAATTACTCTAAAAAGCCAATGAATAATTCCAAAACAGCTAACAAGGTTAAGAATGCAATTGATGAAACTATGACCTAGATCATGAGTCCTCGTAAGATATTAATGTGCTTATTATTTAATATTGATTCAATGTTTTATCTAAAATCTCTTAGGCTTTATAATCCTAAAGTTGAATTATAGTCTATCTAGAATAATATTACTCCTATTCTCTTGAGCGATTAATTAAAATCTCTTATCAATTAAAACCCCATTTGAATGCATTGCATTATAATATGGATTAGGTTTGAATCTAACTTGAAAGACTTATGAAAGTATATCTCTAGAACACGTTGCTAGACTCTTTACCTATAGATTAAAAAATTGACATAAATGATTTTTCATTTTTTATATATGAAATTTAATAGTGGAATTAAAATTGCAATCAAATATCCCTAATCTAATACATCTACAGATAAACAAAAAGTAAAATATAAAAATTCATATATTGAATAAAAAAAAGACATTATATCCTAGGGTTTATATCGTATAGATCTTATGAGAATTTAGTTCATAATAATAGAAAAGAGCATAATGATATTGAAAGAAGAATAAGAGACTAAAAAACTCATTCTCATAGTGCTTAATCCTTAAATGTTTTATGGATATTGCTGGAACGTCCTCTTATCTCTGAACATTGGATGATTGATTAAATTCTCCTCCTACAATTTCCTTCAGAACCCTATAAAATGGCATGGAATTGGAGGTGGATCTAGGTTTAAAAGACTAAAAACTTGTAAAAGACCAAAAAATAGGCTTAAATATTTGGAAGAACCTATCTGGTATTCGCCTTAGGAAGCACTATAGGAGTTTCATAGGCCATGCCCTAACCGTGGCATAGACCATCGACCTTGCTACATCATTTATTTTTCCTTGCTCATTCTCCTATAAAATTCTATAGCTTGGGCCATGGTCTTAGGGAAAATCATGAATTCACTAAAACTTCTCTTTCTTCATCTTTTTAACCCCATGAACCATCAAACTCCTTCCATGAATTAATATGTCCATAGGAGCTAAAAAAATAATAATTTTTACCATAAAAGAAATAGAAATAACACATTCAAAACTTAACTCAATTAAATATATAATTCACATGAAATTACCTCAAACCCAGGAATTTTACAATGAAATCATTCCTAAAATATATGTAGAAAGTGTACTATTAAATACCATCACACTTCAACTATTGTTTAACCTCAAACAATTACTTAGAAAATCCCTTAAATATATAAAAGAAAAGAAATATTAATTGAGTATAAAAAATACAAATCAATGTAATTGACATAGCTCACACTTCTAAAATACATCATGACATACTGTTAGTAACTAATATCCATTTATGCATAATATTAGGTGTCTAAGTAATTCGATATAGATGATTATACATATTCAATCAAAGATATTTTAAATTTATCTAGAATTTAAAATTAGCATTTTTTTAGAGGCCACTCAGTCTTTTAATGTGAAGGTAAACACCTTGTCATAAATAATTATTTATTACTTAATTATGGTACCCTTAAAATATTGTTTTGGATATCAACTAACTTTTTGATACGAAAATAAATACCTTGTTATGGATTCCTTTGGTTACTCAATTAGGTCACTACAGAAATTTCTACTTCCATCACTTATTAAATTTGACCCTAAATATTAGTACGAAACAAGAAAATTGAAAAATATTTCTGCGCAATAATTTTATGAACAGTTTTAGTATTTTAAGCACTCAACTATAAAACGTATATTAAATTCACATAAAAATTTATAAAAAATATTTCAAGAGACCTAATATTACAAACTAGGTTCACTTCACACATATAATTTGATAAATATAAAAATAAAAATTAGAAGTTAGAAATCAATTAAGAATTATTCAATACTCATTATATCAAATACATCTATTACATTGTAATACCACAACAACTAGCACCTAAAATAATTCTAACTATAATATCTAAAGTAATCCCTTCAATACTCCTAACAATTTAAGTGTTTGTAGTATGAAAAAATAGTGAATTTATCTCACCTTTATCATTTTTTGTCAAACTGTCCTTAATTTAAGGTTTAAAAAAATAAAAACAACATAAGTATGAGAGAGAGATAAGAATCACACTTCTCTGAAAATACAGGTCCTCGTGTAAGCATTATTAAGATAATTTCAATCTATATGATTGGGAATATTTATAGAAATGTTGGATATATCAGACGGGGAAGTGTATGGATAGCATTGACCAAAGCTTAGAGAGGATTGAGCATCAACTTACTCCAGGGGTCCGAGTCCTATTGATGGATTACACATGTTGATTATAGTCTTGTGCTTTTGTTTTTGCTTTCAATGTTTTCTTTTAGTTAAATTTTTTTAATTATATTTTGACTTCTACTTATATATTTTGGGTTCTTCTGATGTGCTTTGATTCCATTATGTAATGTAATGAGTAAAAAAAAAGAAAGAAAAAAAAGTAAGAAGAATCAAACAAAGTAGCATTGGTTAGTGATGAGTAGTTGTAATCTAGTATTTTCATTTGTTTAACTCATAATTGATATTAGGTTATCCCGTTGACATAGTTCTTTATGAATACTTGTGAATAACTTCTTTTACCCTTGTTGTCATACCTTGACCTAAAACCCGTTACAACTAATTAAAAGTCCTTTTTGATCCATGATGGCATGCAATCTATATGGTAGAGAATTGATGAATCTACAAGCCTATGGTAGTATATTTTTTTAGAGGGAGTTTTGAGTGAAACACCAACCCTCACATACTTGAGTGATTTGAGTGAACACCGTGAGGAAAATCCATCTTAGATTTATGCTTGCTTTTGATCAATTGTATTTTCATTTGACTTTGTTTATGTGGATTGAAGAAAAGCAATTATGATATATTTAGTAGCTTGATACTTGAGTTTGCCAAAATTTAAATGATTGGATACACTTGATTTTCTTTGAAAATGAATTGATAGAATTTCTTGGTTAAGTTAAAATCGCTTGAGGACAAGCAATAGTCCAAGTGTAGGTCTATTTGCATTTTATAGTATTTATATATGTATTACAATGTCATTTCATTCCTATTTTATTATTTAAATGTTTAATTTGTGTTCTTTTTACGTTTACATGCAGATTTGAATTTACCGCACAAAAATAAGTTAAAAGGGTGAGAAGTGTACTTTAAATAAATTAAAATTAAAAATTGAAGTTAGAAGGAAATAAAAATTGGATGCAAACCGATGTTAGATTTCAAAGATTTGCATGATTAATTGTTAATTCTGCTGTAGAGTTTTTCTTAGACTGGACTGGAGCTAAACCATCTACTATTTGCTTGGACTAGACTGGAGGTAAACCACCTGCTGTTTGCCTGGCAGGGACTGGTGTTGTTGACACATGGGCCTAGCGAGAGTGGTTTGGCAAGAATTGGCTTGGCTTGGTGACGCCCCTGCACGGCTTGGTGACTCTCTGCGCGGCCTGGTGATGCTCCTACGTGGCCTTGCACCCTCATTGTCCGAAGTTGAGACAAGGCAGCTGCACAAAAGGAAAAAAGGAGAGTTTTTGAAGGAGTTAAGCACAGAACCTTAGGCAAGCAAGCAGAGAAGTGGGACAAGCAGCTTGAGCTGGGAGTCGAGGCTTGGGGCTTAGGCTTTGTAGTCTTGGAGTTGTTGCATGAGGAGACAGACGAGCATCAGGAGACAGCTAGATAGGAGCAGCTGCATTATTGAGTTTAATTTCAATTAATCACTATTCATTTATGGCATTATTGAGTTTAACTCACGTGTAGCTTCTGTTAGCAATGTTCCTTTGTTTTGTTCTTTCGTTTACTGTGATTTGCTTTGTTTTTTTTTTTTGCAATATCTTATTTGCTTATTTTTCAAATAGCCGATTATTATTTGGTTTGTTTGACTTTGTATTTTAATATTCTTATCCAATCTTTAAAGATTGTTTACTTACAAATATGAATGATAATTTTAGATTTATTTATTTTTATTAAGGATTAAGTTATTTAAAGTTTTATTCCATATAGATTCAATTATCCTTTGAGTATTTGGTTCATCTATGTTAGTTGTTTTTTTCTATACATGTTCTTATGTTCTAATTAATTTAAAATTCAGTTTTTGTTTAATTTTTAAATCTGGAATTTTTATTTAAAGTTTTAAATTAGGTCGTAGATAATTAAGTTATAGATAATTGCTTATTAGTTGTAGTAATTTAAGTTTCCATAAGATAAAGTGTTGAATTTGATTTCTTAATTTAGTTGTTATTTTTCCAGTTTTTGTTTTGAATATTTAAGCTTGATTTATGTTCATTCAAGCTTTGTTTTAGGTAGCTTAATCATGTGTGGCTAGTTCTTTTAGGGGTTTGGAGATATTAGAAAGATG
>JAOXYD010030326.1:0-14174 GCA_028565735.1 Pinacopodium congolense | reverse complement strand
AATCTAAACACAACCCTAGCTTCATTTGTGGGCAATGCCACTACTTCTACCCATTTGCTAACATAATCCACTACAACTAAAATATGATGATTGGAGTAACATTTAGGGAATGGTCCTATGAATTCTATGCCCTAAACATTGAAAACCTCACAAACCATTATGTTAGTCAATAGCATGTCATGTCTCCTACCGATATTTCTGACCCTTTGACACTTATCAAAAGACTTGACAAATGAATATGCATCCCTAACAATGTAGGCCAATAAAAACCACATTCTATAACCTTATGAGCTGTCCTAGATGCACCATAATATCTCCCAGCCTCTCTAGCATGACAATAATGTAACACAATGGAAATTCCTCCTTAAGAATGCAACGTCTAACAATTCTATCAACAAAAATCTTGAACAATAAAAGATCATCTAAAAAACAATGTCTTACCTCACTCAAGAATTTCTTCTTTTGAAAATAATAATAATCAGGGGGAAAGATATTACCAGTAAGGTAATTCACAAAATCTTCAAACTAAAGTGTGGCTATCACAGTCACTAGATGCTCATCAGGAAATGTCTCTTAGATCTCCTTCTTTAATGCACTCTACATGATGACTTCATTTAACCTTGAAAGGTGATCAGCTACAAAGTTATCAGCTCTCTTCTTATCTTTCAATTTGAAGTCAAACTACTGCAAAAGCAACACCTAACAAATTAGTCTAGGTTTTGCATTGGTGCTACATGAACAGTGTAAACAATGTTTTTATACAAAACCAACTAAGATCTGAATTTAACAAAGGCAAACACAACTGCCAACATCTTTTTCTTCATGGTAAGGTAATGGCATTGTGCACTATTCAAAGTCTGGCTTACATAAAAAATAGGATGGAAAAGCTTACCTTGTCTCTGACCCAACACAGTTAAACCTTTGGACATACAAGAAATCAGGAATCAAACATCACATAATATAACATAAAGATGCTAAAGTGTGACTGATGATTGATGGCCTCTTTTGAAGTATTGTGGATAATTAGACATGACTTATTATTATTATTATTATTATTATTATTATTATTATTATTATTATTATTATATAGGCACATGAGTAGGAAGGGGAACTCAGCATTGCCCATATGACATAAAGGAACTTGCCTGATTTTAAGCTTATTTTGCTTTTAAAGTCTAAATTACCCTTCGTTTTGTTGAGCTACGTCAACATTGTTCTTTGGCGGGAAACAAGTTCTTCTGGAATCAAATTTGGCAGCATTATGCCAATACCATATTAACAGAATAAGATGGTCTCTCAACTTTCTAGCGAATTTTTTCGGAGGATTTCTCCAGCATTTGTAAAATTTTTATATTGCGGAAACCCTAAATTAGCATCACCTACAACAAAACTTCAGGTAAGTTTAGCATGGTTGTTAAAACATTGGAGAGTTAAAACATAGTTGTACAAAAGACTATGAAGTCTAAAAATCTATAGTAGGTTAGCATTCAATTTGCATCTATGATTACCTTCATCAATTGTAATATAATGAAGAGAAATAATATGTATAGTTTTCCCAAGTCCCATTTCATTAGCAAGAATGCCATATAGATGATTGTTGTACAATAAAACTAGCCATCTTAATCTATTCATTTGGTAATCCCTTAATTCTCCACCCCGAAGACAAGTTCGTTGCTCTATGATGCTCAATCTAATGAGCAGAGCAAAAAGGCAAGCATTTTGTTTTTGGATCTAGTTCTCTTCCAATCATACTTAGTGTTTAAGAAGTAACAGTTTGATTAATCACTTGGTGTTAATGGACAGTGTTTATATGATTGTTTTAGCTAAAATAACAATTTCTTTATTAGGATAAATGTTCATAATAAGAAGTAAACAAAATTATTATTAATACTTACATTATACATTCAATTCTTGTATACCCAAAGAAGAAAGATGTGATTATGTAAAGTAAAACAAAAACAAAGTATTGTGCAGTAAATGTTACTGTAAGCCAGGTAATTTGGATAAGAAATATGCTCATAAATTTACACATGAAGCAGGTTGAGTGAATGGAGATTATGTAGATAATCAAGTTGTAAGAAAATACTTTTTCAGGCTACTATAACATTTATTTAACAAATTTACTTATACGTTCTAATATTCCAATACCCCTCTTAAGTTAACGCTTGAAGATTTTAAATGTCCAACTTATACAGGATGTATTAAAAATATTGTTTGCCCAAAGCTTTAGTAAAAATATCTATCAGTTACTCGAATCTTTAAACATAACTAGTTTCAATGTTTACACATTATATCTCATTACGTACGAAATGACAATCAATTTTTATATGGTTAGTGCGCTCATGAAACATCAGATGTGCAGAGACAGCTAGTCGATTATCACAATATAGCTTCATAGATGTAGAATGCACTACCCCTAAAAATAATAACAAACCTTTCAACCATTTCAATTCATGTGCTATTGTAGTTGTTGCCTGTATTCAGCTTCAATAGAAGATTTTGACATTATATGCTCTTTCTTAGTCTTCCAAGAAACGGTTGAATATCCTAATAAAATAAAATAATCAATCAGAGATCTCTTAATTAAAAGACAACTTGATCAATCCAAATCATAATACGCATATAATTGTAAGTTAAAATCATCTCGAAGAAAGATTCATTTTCTAGAATAACCTTTAAAAAATTGGACTACTTGCAACACTATTTCCTAATATTCTTCCTTTGGATGTTGCATAAACTGAGACAAAAAATGTACAGTATAAGATAGTTCAGGTCAATTAAGAATCAAGTAAATTAACCTGCCTACCAACCGTATAGTGCAGGTTGACTGAGAGTCAAGTAAATCGATCTGCCTACCAATTGTTGATGCTTTTCTAAATTTACTAATAACACACCATCCACCATTACTAAGTAATGATTTTGTTCCATATGAAATCCACAGGACTTGGGACCCAATGATCTGGATTCACTGTTAACATCTAATGCATATTTGTGTTGAGAAAAGAAAAATACCTTCCTTATTATTAGCCACCTCTACTCCTAAAAAATACTTTAATACTCCTAAATCTTTCATATAAAAACATTAACACAAATATTCGAATATCTGAATTGCAGTACTATTGTTTCTCGTAATAACAAGATCATCAATATAAACTAAGATACTCAACTGTATCATGTCTTGATTTAAAGTAAACAAGAATAATCATAATAAGATTGAGAAAATTCTTATCATTTTAAAGCAGTCATCAACTTTGTAAGTCAACATTGAGAAGTTTATCGTAGCCCATAAACTGATATTTTCAATTGACATACTTTTCCTTATTGTTATCTCATAAAATCAAGAGGCATCTTCATATGCACTACCTCTTCTAAATCTCCATGTAAGAATGTGTTATGATTATCCATTTGGTGAAGTTCCCATCCCTTCACTGTTGCTACTAATAAGTAGGCACGAACTATTACCATCGTTGCAATAGGAGCAAAGGTTTCATTATAGCCAATTCTCTCCACTTTATTATTGCCAATAATCACCAAACATGCTTTATACCGTTCAGTTGTACCATCTGAATTGTATTTGATCTTGTAGACCCATTTATTGCCTATAACTTTCTTACTTAGTGGTAAGTATTCCACTATAAAAGTCTCATTATTTTCAAGTGCTTTAATTTCTTTCTTTATAGCTTCTCTCCATCAAATATCTTTTACCGCCTCAACATAAGAATTTGGCTCCCTATTTGCTATCACAATTACTAAATAGTGTTTCTCTAAAGCTTAAATGGTGTTTCTTTAAAGCACATACAATTCTACAACTTCTATAGGTAAATAAATAATATGACCAGCATATAGATCATACACAATCAAATTGAAGAAACACAAATTTAATTAAAGCATCAAATGATTAAATTAAACATGAAAACTCAAAATCTGTCAAATTTTGTAGAATTTATGTTCAAGCCTAGAAACAAATGTTTTCAACCAATCAAATGGAACACAATCAACACAAAAAGTCTCCTAGAACCTTATTCAATCAGTTAACAATGGATTGCAACAATAGAAATGAAATTAAGGCCCAAAATATAAGGATTAAATCAAGAAAAAATCAAGAACATGCAAAGTTAGATATAATTTCTTCTCAATTGGTATCACATTTGAAATTATGCATATTTTTAAAAAAGGTTTAAGATAAATACTTTTCTCTTACTTGACTAAAAGTTTTACAATGTATAAATTTAAGGGGAGTACATCTTTTTGACATATTTCAATTGGTTTGTAGGATTTAGGAAAATTTTACATGGTATTGATGCATAATGTATGTTTCAAATGCAAAAGATGCACAATATGTCATCTTGATGCAAATATGTATAAATATATGCTTTTGATATAAAATTGCATAATATGCGTTTTTGATGTACAAAGGTGCATAATATATGCCTCTGATTTATTTTGTGCATAATGTAGAAAAATATACATTCTTTAAGTATAATGATGTATAATATGTAATTTACGATGCATCTTTTTATCTTATTTCCTTTCATCATAATTGCATTATAATGCATAATTGCATACATTTAGGAGGAGTACTATATACATATAACACAAACAACCAAAAATAAGGAAATAACTATAATTAAGAGGCTTTCTAATTAAAACTTTACAAAAAGTCTTACTCCTAAGAAGTTTGGAAGGAATCTGATTTATCAAATATTTAACAGTTAGCACACATTCTCCTAAAACTCAATAGGAAAATTTGCTAGAAATATAAAAGCTTTAGCCATATTTAAAATATGACTGTGTTTCCTCTCAATTCACTCATTTTGTTGAGGTGTTTCTATGCATAAAGTCTAATGTATGGTTCCATTTTTAGCAAAGTAATTATCCAAACAAGTGATTTTGATTCCATTGTCACTTCTAAAAATTTTCACACTCTTATTAAATTGTTGTTTAACCATGATAAAAAAATTATTTCAATTTCATCAATCAACAAATAAATCCACGTGCATCATGAGAAATTATCAACAATTGTAAAAAAAATACGAGGCATCACAAGAATTGACAGTCCTTTAAGATCCCCACAAATCATAATGGATCAATTTAAATATTTTTTTATGTTTTATTCTCACTAGGAAAAAATGCTTCTTTGGTTTGTTTGACTCTCAAACAGATATCATATATTTTATTCTTGAAAAATAATTACTACTAAAATTAATATCAAGAAGTATTCCTGCTATTTTTGCAAATGGATGTATTATTATCTTATGCCATAATTTAAAAGAATCCACACACCTCACCTTACATAGTTGGACAGGTGCCGCTACTTAAAATAGTAAAACCCCTTATGTTGCTCATCCTTTTCAACCAATATCCTCAATGTACGGTCTTGTACAACATAAAATTTATTAGTGAATTAGATATTACAATTTGACTCATCAAGCAATTGTGATACTAAAATTAAATTGCAATTCCATCTTCGAACATAGAGACATTTTTTTAATTGCATTTGTTCTCTCAGGCAAATAGATCCTTCTTTTATCACTATTGCTTACTTGCCATCAGGAAATCTAATAGAATCCGTTGTTATGTTTCTTAAGTCAGTTAAACATTTTAAAGTTTCAATTATATGATGAGAGCCATCGGTATCAATTATCCAACTCAGTTCTTTTTTACCGGTCATCTTCTTATTAGTACCCAATTTGTTAGCATTCATGACATATAGAGAGAAAAATTCTATTCCTTCACTATTTATGGTTGCCTTCTTTTCTTTATTGTCCTTGTTTACGTTCTTTTATTACCTCTGCTTTGATACTTTGAAAAAAAAAATTTTAGAGAAATTTTCTTTTTGTTATTTGCAACCCTAAGGAAAAAAATATACACATCTTTAACTTGAAAAATAAGTCACCTAATACTGAAAATAGATTCTTAAATAGGAGAATTCAACTCTTAAATAGAACACAACCTAAAAAGGCTACAATATTTATTTTTCATATTTACATATACATTCCAATATTATAATAAGTTGCAATTGCAATTTCTAGTGATCTTATTTTTCAATGCAAGACAAAGTATCTCGAGATCAAGTTATATCACTTGAGAGAAGAATAAAAAATTGGTAAAACAAAGGTAGTTTATTACAAGACAAAACATCATATTATAGATGCGTTAACCAAGACTCTTCCAAAGGCTAGATTTGAAATCTTAAGAAGTAAATTCGGCCTTAGCAATTACTAATGCAAGGAAGAGTGTTGAAAACACGCCTTAAATACTTGCTACTAATAAATTGGTTAATGAATCAAGTACTTAGAGATTTTTTTTTGTTTTATAGTTTTTTTTAGTAGTTAGCTAAGATATTGTTGGATATTAGCGAACTATTTCATTTTATTATTATGTTTTAGCCCTATGTAATGGACAATGTAGTGAATAAAATGATGTGCTTCCAGAAAACATAAAACCTTCTTCTCTAGATATGCTATTTTAGTCAGCAAACTTATTTCTATGTTTACTTCTTCTTCTATTAAAAACCAACTACATGTTTGACCTTTTACACTTTATTTAACATAGGTAGTTTGTTCATAACTTAATTTTAAGGACTTCCTCCATACCATATTGGTATGTTAGAGATCGTACTACTGATTTAGCACATAGGAGATGTATGGTATGCATATTGGTTATTTTGATATGATATCTTTCAACATGCTTGCTTCCTTTCTTCATTAAGGCCATAACAGATTCTAATAGATGTTTTAGTTGTTGGAGATATGATTCAAAATCTGTTAGAACAAAATTCTGTACTATCTCATCAAAATTAGTTAGGATATTAGCTAATAATCTGAGACATATATAGGTAGGATGTTAGTTAAAAATCAAGGATTTATTTAGTTAGGATATTAGCTAAAAATATAGGATTTATCTACTTTGTTTTTAAATTTAATTAGTTGTAAACTTACAAGTAAGCACTGGTATTTGTTATGCTAATTTATGAGAAAACAACACCTATTCTCACTTTTTTGGCTTCAAAATTCTTCTTTCTGTAATTTTTCACTAGCATTAGATTTCCTTTAAAAACTAGATATTTGGCATCAAAGCCTAGTTGATTTCATATCTTGGGTGTCTTTTCATAGAGAATTATGACAGTGTAATGAGTTTTGCCTAACCGTTTATAACAATTTAAAGGAGATAACTATGAGTTTTAGAGTATTAAGATGAAAACATTATTTAAGTCATAGGAGCTGTGGGACTTAATGGAAAATAGTTATAACGATCAAGATGAGGGAAAGAGATTGAGAGAAATTAAGAAGAGAGATTTGAATGCCTTGTTCTTTATCTAACAAGCTATCCATTATTCAATTTCCTAAAAAATTGTGGCAGCCTTAGTAATAAAGAAGGCATGAACAACTGGCATTTCATGGCTCATCCACAATAGTAACAGTTAAGTTATAGATATTTAACTAAGAATTTCAAAAGTATATATAAAGAATGGAGAATTAGTGTAGGAATTTTTAACAAAAGTAGTGGTAATTTTCAATCAAATGAGATCCTATGGAGAATAGGTCCAAGAGAAGATTGTCATTAACAAAGATACTAAGGAGATTAACTCCTATATTTTGACCATGTGGTTATAGCTATTGAGAAGTCTAATGATCTATCCATTTATTCTTTTGATTAGTTGATGGGCTTTTTACAATCTCATGAAATTAGAATTAATAAAACAAAAGAAAAGAATGAAGAAAAGGAATTTCAAGTAAAAGGAAAAGGTTCAAAAGAGTATGTAAGAGTTGCAGGTTAAGGAAGAAGTAGAGGACGATTTTAAGGGAAGAATTCTAGTCATGTTAAAGAAGGAGACAGAGGATATGAGGAAACATTTAGCAATAATAAGGGCAAAATCCAATGTCATCATTGCAAGAAATATGGGATGAGAAATCTGATTGTTGTTTTAAAGACTAGGAAAATTTTGTAGACGAAGTTAATGAAGAAAGCAAATTATTCATGGAATATAATAATACAATTAATGCACAAGGTAAAGTGCAGTTTGTAGCAGTGGGTGTTCTAATCACATAAATGGCAGGAAGTCAATCTTTAAGCAACTTGATCAGACTCAAAAGAAAAAGGTCAAATTGGGAGGTGATCAAGAAAATACATGTCAAATGAAAAGGAATGGTAGCCATTAAATCTAGCCAAGGTAAAATAATGCTATTACATGATGTTCAACTTGTTCTTAACTTGGTACATAATTTTTTTAGTATTGGACAACTAATGGCTAGTGGATACTCAATCATATTTTATAATGGAGAATGTATTATCAAGGATAAACAATCAAGTTAAGTGATTGTAAATTTTTTAATGACCAATAATAAAATAGTTCCATTTGAAGTCTCTATTAGGGAAGATTTTATCTTAATTGTTAAAACCCAAATGACTCCATGATGTGGCATCTTCAGTACATATACTTAAATCTGAAATGATTGCAACTACTAGAAAGGAAGGGTATGGTTCATGGATTACCAAAAATTCTTTGTTCATGACTGATTTCAACAAATGACTTGGGTATATTTCCTAAAATTTAAATAAGAAACATTTGATAATTTTGAGAAATTTAAAGAATTGGTTAAGAAGCAAAGTAGTGTAAACATAAAAGTACTTGGCACAAACAAAGTCAATGAATTTATTTTAAGGGAATTCCATCATTTTTTATAGGAAAATGAAATTAAATAGAAGTTGATAGCAATATGTTAAATACCAATACGTATCGGTAGTATATCACTGATACATACCGTTTTATTACTTATCCGATATAAATTAACTTTTATATTGTGCCGATCGATATACCGACCCATATCAGATAATTTTTTGCCTGTATCAAAATACTGGAGGCCGATGTGTAAATAAAAAAATATTGATCGACTGATAGCTTGGAATCAGTTGATCGAATGATTTTCTCCTTAATTATACTATTTCAAAATACTATCGGTCGATCGATACAGAGGTTCGATCAATCGATTGTCAAATATACTGTGCTTACATGTTAGTGCATGACTGATACAGATATTCGGTCGATCGATTGTCATATGTATTATGCTTGCATGTTAGTGAATGATCGATACAAAGATTCGGTTAATCGATTGTCATATATATTGTGCTTGCATGTCAGTGCATGGACCAACTCTCTCTCTCTCTCTATATATTAGTGCATGGACAAAGTCCATTTCATGCACTAATATAATTTTTTTGAAAACTATATATTTTTTGTTTTATATATTACTATATGATTTTATTTATTATTCATGTATTAATATATAAGTTTAATTATTATTTAATTAATAAATTTAAAATTTATATAAAATAATATAAATATGATATTATTCTTAATCTTGTAGTTATAGATTAATAGAAATTATATCACATTATATTATTTTGAGTTGGGATTTATTTGAAAAATATGTGGAAATTAATATTAATATGTATAAAAATTATATTATATTTATTGTATTAATTGATTGTTTGAGAATTAAGACATGTTGAAATTATCAAGAGATGCATAATATATATAAGGACTATTTTATAGATTTTATAAAATTTAAAGACTATTTTATAAATTTAAAAAATTATCCGATATCGGTACTGATACGAGTCGTTACCGGCGTAGTACCGTTTCGAGGCAAAAACCAATATTGGCGCAATACTAATTGTTATTACATTGTCCATTATTCACTACTTTTATGATTTTGTACAGGAATTGGTCTACAATGATGTAATTCATATTATCTTTATAAACCACCATTGGTGTTGTTCATACCACCATTGTAGACTATGCTTAGTTATTGGAGAGGCAACATGACAATAACGACACCATTGAGATCGTTGTTGCAAGGTGTCATTGTGTATTTATGAAACTCTTCAAAACTTGACCAAAATACTTCTTAAAACTTAAAACTTGACTCGACCAAGTTAAAAAAGTTTCTCAAAGTAATTTTCATGTCAAGATTTTTCATTTGAAATAAAAAACTTAAAATATCTTGATCTATACAATTTTAAGTACAATTTGGAACTTTTTAATTCAAAATCAAATTCAAATAACTCTTAAACATTCAAACAATTAAAATCAATTTACATAAGTTTCAAATCATCCCCAAAGTAATTTCAAGCACCCAGATGTTTTAATTAAACTGAAAAATAAAAAGTATCTTGGCTTGTGAAAGTTTATGCATTTATGAAAAACTTATGCAATATGAATTTAACTTTGAGCCCTTAATGTTATTGAACCTTTAAATAAACCTTACATCCAAACTTAAACTACCTTAATTAAGTTCTAAAAGCTCCCAAATAGCTTGATAATGCTTTATACTTAATCATTTTCAGTCCAGATTTTCACTAAACCTTAAATAAATGAACCTATCTTTTAAATATTTCATAATGAAACAAATCATTAGTAAGAATCTTATTTATTTATCATTAAAACCAAGATTGAAACCTTCCTTGTTTTAACAAAAACTTTTAAATTAAAATCAAAAGCTTAAAACATCTTGATTCATGAAACTTTATGCACAATTTCAAAACATATGCAATTCGAAACCTTTTAAAATAAATTTTAAACTTTTTCAAGCATCTCAAAACCATTATTTTAAATTAAAATTAATTCAAACACACTAAAAAAATTTCCCAAAACATGTTAATGGATCAATAGGATTTAAAAAAAACTTTCAAAAATTTCTCTTGATTATAAAGTATTATATGCAACAATCCTAAATATGAATGATCATGCAATATTTTAACAAAGTGTAGTACATATAATAGAAAATAGAGAATATAAAGCTAGTGATGTCAAGGAACACACCTACCTGATTTGGTGGAAAATTCAAGAAAACTAGCTAAAATGAGATAAGAAGGTTTGGTGGTAATAAGAAAGCAAGCAGGGGTGGGTGGGAAGAGAAAATAGGAGTTTGTAAGGAAAAGAAGAGGCTTGGGAGGAGGAGGAGAGTAGAGAGAGATGGACAATAGGGTGATAAAGGAGAGAAAAACTAGAAAAAGATAGTAGAGCGTAAGGATAGCAAAGGTGCGAGGAAGGAGGAGGAAAAGGGGTAGCAAATTTCATCATTTCCGTGAGTGATTACAGGCTTATGAGTTACTGATCATAACGATGCCTAGAAAAATCCCACAATAACATTGTCCTGTCATGTTATTATGCTTTTGACCTTTAAGAGTCCTTAAATGATGCTCCACCCCATGAATAATGGTGTCGTTTTCTATAATCATCCTCCTCTATATCCACCAATGACTATAATGATGCTCAACATATAGAATAGCAATATTATTGTGAGTTATCGTTTGCGTTTTGACCTCACATATTCTCAACTATTGGATTGAGGTATTAAAGACCATTTTCCTTTTTTTTTTTCCCAAATGAGCATTGAAATAACTAGATGGTAATACACACAAGAGGGAAGAAGTGTAAAATGAAAAGAGGAAAGAATATAATGAAAAAGAATAAACTATAATTAAGAAAAGGTTTAATGCATTGGATTGCAACCTAATAAACGCTTCTTTAACGTTTTTTATAAACTTGCTCTCCTTTCTTTTAAACTTATGGGACTGGGGGTTTTAGAGTGAGCATCTCTTTATCCCCTTTTGAGAATGTGCCTCTCGAAAATAACCTTAATCGATGACCATTAACCTTGAATATCCCCATCTGTAAGTTTGTGATCTCAACTGCTCCATAAGGAAAAACATGTTTAACTATAAACTATCTAAGCCATCTAGACTTAAGCTTATTAGGGAATAAACATAATCGAGAGCTGTAAAACAAAACTCAATTGCTCTTTTAAAACTCCTTATCACTATAAAGATGACAATCATGACATCGTTCACTCCTTATAAAGTGATAAGTGTGTTTTCATAGTATGTTTCTATATTGTTTTTAGGTGTTTTAAGTATTATTTATGTGTTTGAATCTTAGTTAGTATGAACTTTTGCATCCCTTTTCATTATCTTTTAGGTGTTTAGTTTTTTAGGTATTATTTAGTGTTTGAGGGTAAAATATGAACTTATTTGAGGAATAAGTTGATGCATTTTAATGTTTGGAATTGTAGGTAATGAATGAGACCCGAAATCAGCATAAGTTTTTGTACTATACATTTAGTGATGCATTAGATGCCTTTATAGAGCACATATTACAATGAAATTTTACAAAGAGCTAGAGAAACATGTGAGGAGCATGCATATAAAATTTCAAGTTAAAAGGAGGTTGGTAGACGAAGATATAGTTAAAATACTAAGCAAATTTCAAGGCTAGAAAAGGCTGATTTGGCAGGGTGACATGGCAAAATGTGTAGAGACATGTTTCATGAATTTTTGTTATTAAGAGGTCGTAGGAATTAACCTAGCAGCCATATTCTAACCCTATTAGAGATCTAAGATAGAAAATAAGATTTTGGTGGAGAGAAGAAAGGTGAAGAACACAATTTTAGAGAGGAGACTAAAGATTCAACAAATGCTGTCCAGATTTTCTTAAAAAGGAGGCTTCAACCTACACCATTAGTTTTCTCTTTTTCTTTGCCTTCCTTTTGATGTTTAATATGAATATTATTTGTTTAAATATGATTATGGATTGCTAAATCTAGATTAAGGATTGTTCTTGAATTGTTTATCCAATTTATTTTTATTGATTTAATGCATAGCTGTTTGTGTTGATTATTAAGCTTATAATCACTTCGAATAGTGAGATTATTTTGATTTATTTGAGTTAGGGTGCGCAACGAGAGTTGGTAACTTAACGGACTTACAATTAACAAATTAATAAGTGGTTGAAGAGAGATCTTAACTATTTTATCAATTACCTATAGGATTGCTTCACATCTAGTTGAGTATTTAGGAAAGGTTTTGTAAATTGAGATATTGTAAGACTAATTCTATCTTACTTTAATTAAGGACAATTAGTTACACCTTGAGAGAGGTTAATGAAACTTTAGAAAATCTTGGGTCAAAAATAATTAAATTGATAAAATAAAGGAGGATAAATAAGGATAGAACAACTCCTAAGTCTCCACTATTGAATATCTTCTTTGTTTTACTTTCTCCTATGATTATTTTTATTCAAGTTTCGTTAGTTTAAGTTTAATTTTTAGTTTCTACCATCGTATTTTACCTTAAACGAAGTGAAATTCAAATTGTTAGGTTTCTAAATTGAATCCTCATGGGATCGATATCAATTATACTATAAGTTACGATCTGTATACTTGTATTGTAGTTAAAACTAGCAAGTAAGTTTTTGATGTCACCATTGAGGATTACAAATTTAACATCTTGTTCGATTTGGATTCTTTTGATTTAAAGATTTTTTTGAAATTTTTATTGTTTCATTGCAAGTGTATAAACACAAAAAGAACAAGATGGTCCAATGAGCTTAGTAATGCAAGGATTCAAGGAACAAGAGGTGATGATTTCATTTAACACGGTGATAGCTCTTTAAGCACAAATTTCAGCCCTTGGAAAGCAATTAAGCAACTTACAAGGTACATCTTTCTTTCTTATTAGAACTATGTAGGCTCAATGTGAATTATGTGGGTAGGACAACCATGACACAACTTATTGCTTTTTGATGGAGTCATGGGGATTTGAGCAAGTAAACTATATGGGGGCGCAACTAAGAGGTAAATAGCCCTTATTCCAATGCTTACAATTTACCACCCCAATTTTTCTTGGAATACTAGCTATGCAATTAACCAAGTGAGAGAACAAGAACCTCTTGAATTTCAACAAGATCACCTTGACGCTTGGGCGGGTAGGATGGAGAAGAAGATGGAGAAGATGGTGAAAAAGTTCATAGATAAATTGAATTCCAAATTCCCAAGCCAGGATAAAGTTTAAAGAATACAATAAGAGAATCTGAATTGGATGGAGAAAAAATTTGACCAAATTATGAAGAGCCATGCTTTACTCATCCACAACATGGAGGTACAGGTAGGTCAACTTACTAATACTTTATCTTCTAACAATGTAGGTAGCCTACCAATCAATACCGAAGCAAATCCAAAGGAGTAGTTACAGGCCATCACAGTTATCATGAAAAAGGAAGAACATGATATAATGAAGAAGGTTGAAAGCTCAAACGAGGAGAGCCAAGATAAAGTGGAAGAGAAGGAAGAAGAAGAGGAAGAACTGCCTAGTGCTAACTTGGAGAACGAATT
>JAOXYD010030308.1:0-14175 GCA_028565735.1 Pinacopodium congolense | reverse complement strand
ATTTGAATTAAAAGGCTAGTTGACATCTCAGACAAGCTTATAAGAGAATTCTAGGCTAGTAACTAAGAGCATTCATAACAATATGTTTGTCTTGCAATTAAAATACAAGGTGACCTTTAATTCAAAATTCAAATGCTCTAGCTCAAATTTTAAATGTTATGAAAAAATAATTTTAACTAAATTGATGTAATGATCTATATGAAATTACTTAGATACCTAGTGTTATGCATAAGGGGTTGCTATTACTAATTGTGTGTTTGTATTAGAAACAATTTTTTGTTGGGTTGAAGTTAGGAAATATGAACTATGCTTACATACATTGGTTTGTAGTTTTGTACTTAATTAACTTTAAAATTCTTTTAGAATTGATTTGAGGGAGTGTCTAAGTACTTACTTGAGGAAAAGGAACAGTTCAAGTATGAGGGTATTTGATAGTACTTTTTCTTGTATATATTTGAAGCATTATTTTATGGTTAAAAAACTTTAATTTGACGTAATTTGTAATTCAATACTTAGTTGAGTTAAAATTTAAACGTGATACTACTACCATTTAATTTGGTAAAAATAAATGTTTTATAAGTATTGGTTGACATATTTATTCATAGAAGGAGTGATAACTCATGGGATTGAAAATTTTTAAAAAAAGTGAAGTTTTAATGTGTTCCAATGTTTACCCAAGGCCATGGCCCAATCCATTAAATTTTCTAGGAAAAAGCATCATTAGAGTAAGGCAGGTAATGTCTTCTAGTCGTAACATAGATCGTGATGTCATTTGGTTTGTCCCATGAACATCGCCTTTGCTATGGGTAGTTAGACTCAAGCTCCTATTTAAGCACATTTTTAGGTTTTATTTATAAATTTTGGTCTTTTGGATACGTAAAGCAACCACAAACATAACAAGGGTCAATTCTAAGCCATTTTTACAAATTTCAGAATAATTTGAGGAGGATAATTGAAGAGAGTAAGATTTCTAGGATTTCCATATTTTTATCTTAGGCTTATCTATGGATACATTGTATTAAATTTAGATATTTTCTATTAATTCAATTATATTATTTAATTTCTTATATCCAAGTTGAGAATTCATTTATATAAATAGATCAATCCAAAGATAAAGAGATTGGTATGCGATACTAAATATAAGCTCACATAAGTCTTCCAGGTTATATTTAAACCTAGTAAAATAATAGAATCTATAGATCAAAGTAATGCATCCAATTGGAATTTTAATTGAAAAAGGGTTCTAGTTAATCAACCAAGAGGATAGGAGTTATAATACTTAAGAGAAATTATGGTTCTAAGTATACCTAGAAGTTTTAAATAAAATGTAGTCCAATATCTCAAATGAAACAATACTAAGACCACTATTAGGTAAGTTCACCTATTATATCTAGTATAGCTAATGTGAGTCTGGGTTGTCATCCTACAGAGATTGTTAATGGACTACTAGTGATCTCCTTCTACCTATAATCTAACCTATCAAAAGTTGATGTTTATTTTTATAGTTAACTAAAGTAAACTAAATAACTAGCTAATAATTCTAAAGAAAAATTACTAGAATATAGATTCAACTAAACTAGTTAAGACCTAGATAATTAATCCCCCTAAGATATGTTATGTTCATTATTTAACTTCAATTTAATGTTCTTTCCATATTTGATTAGATTGTAGATTCCTTAAAGTGAATCATACTATCTCTTGAATTATACGATTCCTATTCTCTTGATAAATTAATCATAAACTTTCCTTAATTAATAAATAAATTGAAAGAATTAATATGATCTATAAAAATTGCGCAAACAAGTCCATGGCTAGGATTATAATTATAACCCTAGATGTGACACTTCCTGACTCTTTTCATCCTTAGTGTTTTTCTCTTGAAACTTCCCACGGCTTGGGCCATAAGCATGAGGTATGTTATGGAAATCACTAACTTAATGCTTTTCTTCCTCATTTTGATTCCACAACTCTTCCAACTTTATATATGTCTCAAATTTCTCATCAAGGTCTATAAAAACATGCATATTCACCAAAATCATCATTAAAAAAACATCTAATTCAAAATTTAGCCATTTAAATATCAAATTCATACGAAAATCGCCCTAAAGGCTAGAATTTTAACTATGAAATATGCTTAAAAAGTGTATTAAGTAAGCACTATCAAATACCCTCAGACTTGAATTGTTGCTTATCTTTAAGTAATGACTTAGACATTCCACTTGAAATAATTATAATTTCAAATTGAAAGTTAATTAGGTACAATTAATTACACATAAATGTTTTTGATATAGTTTAGAAGTCGCAACCTATCATTACAAAATGTTTTTTCACATGCAAGGACATATTTAGTAAATATAAAATTTTTATGTAAAATACTAAGCATTTAATTAATTTCAAATAGATTATTACACGAATTCAGTAAAGGGTGTTGTCAAAACAATAAAAATTTAAAATTAAAGCACTTATTTAAATGTCATATAATCTTTTGATGTAAGAGCAAACACTTACTTATGAATGATCCTTAGTTACTCAACTAGGATGCTTTTTTAAAGCTTTTTTAGATGTTAACTAGCCTTATATTTCAAAAGTTAAAAAACATGTCATGAATACCTTTAGTTACTCAGCTAGGTCATCTTTGCAAATGGCTAGTAACACTACTCAAATATTTTAATGGTACGAAGCCAGTTAAGTGAAAAATAATGGTCACCTATTTAACAAACACACATTTTTTAACATATTTAAACATTAAACTATGGTTTATTCTAATTTCACATAACAATCCATATAAAATGTCAATAGAAACCTAATATCATAAACAAGGATCACTAGACACATGTAATTCAAGTAAAACAAAAAGAAAATTTAAGGGTTAGAAATCAATCTAGAGTTGTTTACTATTTATTAAATTAAAAACATCAATGATATAGGAAAACCACAATTGACATTCAGCTCATAATTATAATCATTTTAAGAATAAATATCCAAGACATTAATCTTGGATTACTAATAATTTAAGAATAAATAAAAAAATTTAGCTTTGCCCCCTTCCCCCAACTTAAGCCAATTGTCCCCAATTTGAGGGTTGAAAAAGCAAACTAAAGCATAAGAAGTGTAAGGTGAAAAAGAACAATACTCCCTCTGAAAATTTAGATGTAATTGTAAAAGTAGTTGAGAAAAATTCATTCCATGTGATTTGAATGTTTTAAAGAAAAGAAATCTAGGTTTATTTCCTTTCCTCAGTATCATCGTTAAGTACAGGCTTTTTGCAAATGATTAGATCAAGATTGAATAAATAACATAAAAATAAAATAGAAAGAAAAAAAAAAGAAATCTACAAATGCAAATGTTTAAACATCCATAAAGAAATGAAAATAAAAGACAAAGGAAAACATAATAAAAAGAAAAAATCAAATATAACCAAAAATTGATTACTCAGTAAACCCATATGTAGGCATCTTCAATCATTAACTCAAGGTGGCGACTAGTGATGGAAAGATAGTAACTTTTTCCCCATGGCCTGCTAATCCTCCCATCGAAACCATATAAATTACCAACACATCTAGTCCCAAAGCCATAAATTTATGCGTAACCATCATAATAACCATGAAAATAAGGAAATGAATCAAGGAACTAGGTTTTGTATTGTGTGTTACAATTACTCAACTTTAAGGCTTAAGAAGTGTTCAAAATCATCAACCATCTAACACAAATTAAAAGAATAATGTGTTAGTGCATCAATTTAGCATAATGGGAAATCTAATGAGGAGCTTATGGATCGTAATTTACACATTAACCAAATTTAGCCACCTAAGGCATTAGAAATCTCAAATAAAGGAAGAACATGCTTTCCATTAGTGATTCACCATGAAAAGTTCCTAAATGGAATCAATATAAACACTTAAAGCTATAATATTATCAAATATTGGTTCAACAGGATCTCCTATAGATTGTTTAACATCAACAAGTGGTTGTTATGAGTACTCTGCATCATAAAATTGACTAACGTACTCAATAATTACTTAAGTGGTGCGTCCAAAATCACGAGTATGACAAGAACAAATAAATAATTTCGTATAAACATAACACTTGTATGAAAACTCAATCAATTTTGTTATTTGAGAGAGGAGTAAGATGATAAGCAAGAGATAATCCATATGGTAGATCATTATGGACCAACATCTAACTTGGAGATTGATGGAAAATATCAACAACTTGACTAAGAGCACACTAATCACATTAAACTATAAGTATCAAAGAGATCTCTAGAATTAAAGTGTATTAGGATATTAAGGGAATGCTTATGGATTTGAAACACAAAAATTTCTTTTGAAGGTTGATAAATTGAAAGGGAGTGAGGTATTTTATAAAATTGAAAGAACATAAGACAATTGAATGGGTCATGTCTTATAAACCATCAAATAAAACTTCAAAGCTAAAAATACTCACGACCATGACCATGATTCATGCCCTATGCCACAGTTGTGACATAGGTCATGGGTTTTATTGTCCACACATGATAAACACTTTGAATTTGACTCAAATGTGTCCTAAATCTTTCTAACTCATTCCTAAAGAAATTTAGTTATGTTAACACAAATTAGCAAGAAAATTTTATTATAAACCCTAAGAAACATAAAGCACACAACCATATTCAATTGCGATCACATGAAACATGCTAAAATACAATCCTAAATGCAATAAATTCAGAAGAATCAAAATAAAAAACAATCAAAATTGATACGAATAATGTTGGGTTACCTCTTAACAAGTACTTCTTGTCTTTTAACTGAACCTTAAGGTTAGATAATTTTGATTTTTTTTCTCAATCTAAACGTTCAATTGATTTCTTTGAATATTAGATGGTCATGGACAATTTCTTAAGGATATGTGATACATTTTACTATAATGGGTTGTTAGAGGATCTTGCAAAGATAATGCTATTACTTTTTACATTGAAGGACAGAGCTAAAGCATGGTTAAACACTCCCAACCTAGAGAATGGTACAGCATAAGCGCAGTTGGTACAAAACTTTTTGGGTAAGTATTTCCTATTGATGAAAACTAAAATTATCATTAAGTAGTTATCAAACTTCGAGCAAAGTGATAGAGAGTCTTCATATGAAGCATATGAGAGATTTAAGAAACTACAAAGGAGCTGCCCATACCACAACTTATTGAAAGAGTTTTTATTGCAAACTTTCTTCATTTGAGTTAGTATACATATAAGAGGGACTATAAATATAATAGTGGGAGGTTTATTAATGAGCAAGACAATATATGTTACATATGACTTGTTGAAAGAGATGAAAAATATTATTTTCCTTTGGAAAAAATATCAAACAAAAAAATATTAAAGAACATAAGGGAGTTCTTGCATTGAATTCAGTGACAACTTTATAAGATCAAATAATGGCCTTACTATGCAATTAAGCAGGTTATCAATCACTTCTTCAAATACAGTAAAGGTGATGCAACGTGGATGTCATTTATGTGGGTAAGAAACATTTTTTACAGTTGATTACTTTTTTATGGAAAACAACAGTATGGAGTAAGTTAACTATATAGGAGCCTAATAATTTCTTGGACTAATAATGTAAGAAATCACATGAGATTACAACGCCCATTGGATTTTTAGCAGGATTGGCTTTGATCCTTGGAATCAGAGATAGAAAGTTTAATGGATGTGCTAAGATCCAAGTCCACTAGCAATGATGAAAGTTAGAAGATGATATAAGCCAAATTTGATTGAATAATGAAGAATCATGTTTCTTCCATTCATAACTTAGATATTCAAGTTGGAAAATTTGCTAATGCATTGTCAACAAGGAGTGTGGGGAGTCTTGCAAGTAGCAAGAATCCAATCTAAGGGATCAATTGAAGGGTATAAAACATAGAAGCATGAAGGATTTATGAGAGCCAATGGAAAATAGAGGTGGACCTTATAAAGAAGGAGACTAAGAAAAAGAGGGGGATAATAATGAAAAGAAGGTTTATGTGCCACCACCACCCTATTCTTTAAAAAATTCCATTCCTATAAATTTTGAAGAAGAATCAAAAGTAAGAACAATTTTCCAAATTCTTAAAGGAATTAAAGAAGTTGTAAATTAACTTATCCTTTATGGATGCTTTATAAAACATGCTCAATTATACCAAATTCCTTAAGGACATCTTAACCAGCAAAAGGACTTGGAAGGACAACCAAGTGGTTTCCTTAACTGAAAGTTATAGCCTTATCATTACCAGCCACACGCCCTCAAAATAACAAGATTTAGGGAGTTTTACTATCCCTTATATAGTTAGTAATCTTGAATTTTCCAAACGTTTATAAGATTTAAGAGCAAGTATTAAATGTATACCTTTATCCATTTTTAAGAAATTAGGGCTCCAAGACATGAAGCCAACATCTATGCTCATCCATTTAGTAGATCAATCAATCAACCAAGAAATCATTTGGCATGGTGGAGGATGTGTTAACAAAGTTGAAAAAGTTTATCATTATGGTGGATTTTATCATGATGGATTTTAAAGAAGATCACAATTTTCCATTTATCATTCGGAGGCTATTTATGAATATTAGAAGAGCATTAGTTGATATCCTTGAAGGGAAGTTAGTTCTTAGGATTTGTGATGATCAACTAAAGTTGAGTATGAGTAAAACATTGAAAAATCTAACAAAGAGGAGTGCTTACATAAAGATAGATGTAATTGATGAATGTGTAAAGGAGTAAGAGTAGATAGTTGACTAAGAAATGGATGAGAAAAATGATGAGGGGATTGAGAAGGAAGCAAAGTTGGGTGAAAAACAAAAATAAGAAACTTTAGTACAAACCAAAGCACCGGCTTTAACTTCTATTGAGAGACCACCTACCTTGGAGTTAAATCCCTTGCCTAAACACCTTAGATATACCTTTCTATATGAGGATCAAACACTACCCATTATCAATTAAAGCCAGTTAGATTTAGAGAAAAGTGAGAAGGTGGTAGAGATCATAAAGATAAGAATGAAAGTCTTGGGATGGCAAATTTTAGACATAAGAGGAATTAGTCCCAATATAATGATGCATAGAGTTAACCTTAAAGTAAGGGAAGGAAAAAGGAGATTGAATTACATGAAAAAGGTGGTTAACCTTAAAGTAACCTTAAACTTTTGGATGCAAGAATTCTTATTCCATTTTGGATAATTAATGGGTGAGTCTAGTACAATGTACGCTAAAGAAGGGAAGTATGATGGTAGTGGATACTGACATATGGGAGTTGATTTCCACTAATAATAGTCACAGGTTGAAGGGTGTGTATTGATTATAAAAAGCTCAACACTACTAATAAAAGGATCATTTTCCCTTACTCTTTACAAATCACATGATTGAGAGAGTAGTTGGACATGCATTATAATATTTCTTTGATGGATATTTAGGATACAATCAAATTTTTATCTATTCAGAAGACTAATAGAAGACCATATTCACATATTCTTGTGGAACTTTTACTTATAAACAAATGCTATTTGGACTTTTTAATGCACCTACAACTTTCAAAGATGCATAATGGTCATATTTATAGATATGATTGAAGGCATTATGGAAGTGTTCATGGATGATTTTTCGATCTTGAAAAATATGGATGGAGTTCTCCAATGATGTGTGAAATCATATTTGGTCCTTAATTAAGAGAACTTCATAGTGCATGAAGGTGTAGTTTTGAGACAAAAGATATCAAGCAACAACATAGAGATGGATAGAGCAAAAACAAAAGTTATTAAAAAACTTCCACCGCTAAGTAATTTCATGGGCGTCACAGCATTTTTTAGACATGAAAGATTTTATGGTTTCTTTATTAAGGGGTTTCTCTTATTAATAAACCTCTTAAAACTTTTTTGATTAAGGATGCAACTTTTAACTTTGATGATAATTGTTTAAATGCTTTTGAAATGTTGAAAAGAGACACTTATCTTAACACCTATATTGACATAACCAAATTGGTCCCTATAATTCAAGATCAGGTGTCATGCTAGTGATTAACCATTAGGATGCATTCTGGTATTGCGAAAGGACAATAGGCTACACGTAATTTACTATTAAGCAAGACTTTTGTTGGAGCTCAATTAAACTTTACAAAATCAAAAAATAAATTTCTAGAAATGGCATTTACGAGTGATAAGTTTTGGTCATACCTCTTAGGTTCAATGGTAATTATTTACACACATCAGGCAACCTTAAGGTACTTATTCACCAAGAAAGATTCAAAGCCATCACTTATTCAATAGGTGCTGCTCTTACAAAAGTTTGATATTGAGATTAATGATAAAAAAGGAGTGGAGAATTTAAAGGCAGACCACCTATCAGGTCTATAAGGAAGGGAAGTGCAACCAAATGAGGAGGAGATTAATGAACAATTCCCGGATGAATACTTGATGTTGGTAAATCACCTTTTTATCCTATGGTTTGCTAATATGGCAAACTACATTGCAAGTAGTATACTTACCCCTATTTTGTCCTATCAATAAAAGAAGTGATTTTTATTTGAGTGCATTCATTATTTATGGGAAGAACCTATTTTTTATAAAATTTTTGCACTTATTATTTAAATGCACTCTTTGTGCACTTATTATTTAAATTCACTCTTTATTCATAGATTTTATGATGGTTAGGTTTGAATCTAACTTGAAAAACATATGTAATCATCCCTTCAAAAATCCATGCAAGTCTTTTTATTCATGAATTTTCTATTCATATAAATTATTTTTCATTATAAATACATGAAATAAAAAATTGAATTGCATTTACTAGTAAAATCCCAATCCAAATATGATAATAATTATGAATAAATTTTTTGGGTCTTTCATTAGCTTAAAGAGAAAATCATAAACATATAGTTCTAGGGTTCATCTTATCTAGATCTCAAAGAAAATCAATTCATAGCTATATAAATAAATACAAAAATGATTAAGGATGAATAAAAAGGTAAAAACTCATTCGCATGAAATCTTGTTAATAAATCTTAACTTTTGCTAGAATTCTTTTTATTTGCTTGAATCTCCACTTTAATCTTGAATTAATTATCCTAAATAGCTATAATATTCTATCAAAATGTCTTTGGATTATGCTTGTCCCTCTTAGGTGGTGGTTGAGAAGGAGTTGTTAGCTGGGGTGTTTGCAATTGACAAATTTCGGTCCTATTTGGTTCTTTCAAAGGTGATAGTTTGCACAGACCATTTAGCATTGAAGTATCTAATGAGCAAGCCTAATGCTAAACCACGATTAATTCATTGTGTTCTCCTATTACAGGAGTTTGATATTGAAATTCGAGATAAGAAAGGTAAAAAAAAATTTATGGCTGATCACTTATCTTGTTTGAATGAGGAAGTAATGGAGAAAGGAGAAAGCTAAGACATTAACGAGGTGTTTCCTGATGAACACTTACTATCCATGCTTACTTTACCTTGGTATGTGGACATAGTTAATTATTTTTCTAGTAATGTGATCCCTCCTCACTTTTCATACCAACAGAAGAAGTAATTCTTTTTTGAAGTCAAGCGATATCTATGGTATGACCCTTTTCTTTACAAGATTTGTGTTGATGAAATAATTTGTAGATATGTTCCTACTGAAGAAGTGTCATCAATTTTAAGTCATTGTCATTCAAAGGAGACTATAGGACACTTTGGCCTTACTAGGATTGCACACAAGGCGCTTGAGTGTGGTTTCTATTGGCCTACTCTATTTAAGGATGCATTTCAATTTGTAAAATCTTATGATAATTGTCAAAGGGTTGGCAACATCTCAAGGAGACATAAAATGCCACTAACCAACATTTTGGTTTGTGAAATTTTTTATGTTTGTGGTATCGATTTCATAGGTCCTTTCCCTTCATCATATTCCAACCAATACATCTTAGTGGCTATTGATTATGTAAGTAAATGGGTTGAAGCAGTTGCACTTCCAACCAATGATGCGAAAGGTGTACTTTGATTTCTTAAAAAGAACATATTCACTCGAGCCTATTGGGATATTCATTTTTTGAATTTTGATTCAAGAAATTTGGGAGAGGAAAGGCTTTTGTAATTGAATAAGTTGGATGAGTTTCGTCTTGAAGCTTATGATAACTTTAAATTGTATAAGGAAAGAACCAAAAGATGGAATCACAAAAATATCATTCAAAGAGACTTCAAAGTTAATGATAAGGTCTTGGTGTATAAACCAAATGGACAACCCCTTACAATGTGACTAAGATTTATCCATTTGGAACAACTGAAGTTAGCAATGGTCCCTCATCTTTCAAAGTTAATGGGCAAAGAGTGAAGTCGTATGTACCTAAATCAGTTGAGGAGTCTTTTGAGATTCTATCATTATTTAATCCTTATTGAACTAGGAAATTTTCAAGTTAGGTAGTTAATTATGTGTGATTTGATTTTATTTTGGGCGTTAGGATTTATAAAATAAAGTGTTGGAGCTTTTAAAGTGTGTTTGAATTAGGTTTAGTATATTTTCTTGAGGATGCCTTTGGTTTAGTGTGTTTGATTTGAATTTAGGTGTGTTTTAGCCTTGAATTTAGGTGTGTTTTAGCCTTGAATTTGAAAAGGTGATGGATATTTCAATCCATGTTGTTAGGATTTAGATTTAGGAGTTTTTGGTTACAAATTTGGAAGGAAATTGATCAAAATTGGCTTAAGGCAGAGCATTAACGGCACCCTAATAGGGTCACATTGATGGAAAAATAGGGTGTTGTTGTTCATAGAGTTAAAAGACCCTTAACGACACCTTGATCATCCATCAACGACGTCGTTGTATGAAGAATAGGGTGTCATTAATAGATTCAGAGAGTATAAAAACCTAACGTTCTCCAGTTTTTTTCTCTGTCCCTTTTTTCCCTAAAATCTTCCAAAATTCATATCTTCCTCATTTGTTAACCAAATCGAGCCTTCTTGGAGTTTATTTGCGCATTTCAAGTCCTCTATAACATTCTTGAATCAAATCGCTCTGAAAATCAACAGATTTTTAAGAATTTGCTCTGACATATTCGGATCTTTTTCTCCATCACGGTATTCTTTTTCAATTTTATTTTGAACTAGGAATCCATTAAATTGAAATTTGGTATCATTGTGTTCATAATTTCATAAGCTTTCCATTGATATCGATTTTGTAGCCTATCATTTTGATCAAAATTTTAGGAATTTTCAAATAAATTGGGGTTTTTTTCGAAAAATTTTCAAATTTTTTTTCTAATTTTAATTGAACTTTCTAACCTATTATTGTGTATTTGTTAAATAGTTTAACATCAAATGGCACCACCAAGGAAACTTTTGGCTTATGACCCTTCCTGATTTACGAGTGTCTACAACTTTAAATGGTATCAAGAACATCGACGCAATTCGTTTAACAAGGAACGACAGATCCATCTGGATATCAAGGCTCAGTTTGGTCTTTCTAGAGCATTCAGGAGCATCAGTTGGGAGACGGTTGTGTCCTTTTCAAGTCCATTCTTTACTAACTTGGTTCATGAATTTTACGAACATCGAAGACAAAGATGACTCCGAGATTATTGAGCTTCGCTCGACAGTGTGAGGTATCCCTATACTCTTAACTCGTGCGTATATTTCGACTTTATTGGGAGTGCTGGAAGAGGGAGATGTTTATGTGAAGACAACGGACCATTTGTATGGTGATTCAGTTTCTAACGATCCATTATTTCTGTACCTGTTGCAAGGGAAGCCTTAGCATTGACTAGGAACAGCAGGTGTTTTACGACTTTGAACTTGGGGGTCTGTGAGTTATAGTGTTTTTCCTAGGGCTAGTGGTTTGAATGAGATGGGGGTGGTCGAAGTTTATTTGCTTCATAAGATTTTTCATGGCCTAAGAGCTATTTTTGGGATACCATTATCTTGTTTCGTCATTCTTGGTATGCGGGATGTGGTCAACATCAAGAGGGCCACCAAGAATTTTAGTTTTTCTTACCTTTTGATGAGTATTTTTATGGATGTTGGAATTTCTTTGGAGTCGGAATATGTTGCCGATGTGTCTTCTAAGGTTATCATCAATCCAACTCTGTTAAAGCAATGGAGTTTTATTTTTCGATGTGGGCAATGGATAAAGAAGGGAACCGAAGATGCTCCTGCCCCTGAGGCACTTGAGGTTGAGATGGGTGAGGCTTCATCTGAATCTAGTTAGAGTATGCCTCGTCTGAGACGTGTTTCACCTGCTGCCACCCCACCATCGTCAGACGATCCTTATATTGCAATGATGCAATACATGATCAATATGGAGGGTTGCCTCAGTTATGAGCTCTTTGAGTTTCGTACCACCTTATTCTTCGAGATGAGTCGTCGATTTGATAGCCTTCAGCATCAGGTCGATGAGTTGACTACTTGAGGTAGGAGTTTAGAGGCCTATCATCCTTCTCATGGTGCCGATGATTAGTTTGTTTGATTTTTTATTTTCTTGCTTCAATTGTTTTGGTTATTTTTGTTATTTTTAGTTATTTCAGTTTCTTAATATAGGTTTCCCTTTCGTAGTTTGGATTTCTATTGTTTTTCAGTTAGATCAGATGACTTTTATTACTATTTATTGCTCCTTGATGTATTGACTTTAACATTTATACTAGTGGAGTTTCTTTTGGCTGTTTCTCTATGTTATTTCTCTTTTTATTTCAGTTCTTGTAAGGCCATTTCAATGCACCATCGGATCTTCAAGTATTTATCATACGGGTGTAGTCCTTTCCCTACTCTCCTACGTTATGCTTTTCATTTCTTATTATTTAAATATTGAGGACAATGTTTCAGTTAAGTGTGGGGGAGGACTGTTATCATATGATCTTAAGTTTAGTCATTTGAGTTTAGGTTGTTTGATAGTAATTTGATTTATCATCAATTTCATCATAGTTTATAAATATGGAAAAAAATTTCGATTTTGTTCCTTTTTATTGTTCATGTTTTTATTTGCGTTCAATTATTTTGGTAATTTGAAATGTTATCTGATTAATTTTGAATAGTAATGACTAAATGCCTTTAATTCATTTCATAATTTGGATGGTAGATACTTAATGATTAGAAGGATATTCAACATATACAATGTAACTCTTTGATTAATTTTGTGACATCTTTTAAGGCATTAACCTCATTCAAAGAAAAAGAACCAGAATTAACCCGAAAAAGAAAAAATATAATAAGAATAATTAATTAATTAGTTAAATAAGTAAGCAGAACTACTCCTCTAATTTCAAATCTTATGTATGTGTATATAAAAATAAAAAAAATAAACAAATAAACAAATAAAAACAGAAAAATAGAATAAAAAGAAAGAAAACAAACAGAATAAAATACATGTATATGAGATTTGAAATTATGAGTGGGACACAATAGTCAGTTGAGTTACTGTGACAACAATTGAGTAACCGGAGGTGTTCACAACAAAATGTTCACCTTCATGTAAAAAGACTGAAGTGACCTCTTAATAATTCTGCTTGCGAATTTGATTAATTAATTGATTCATTCAATTTTCTTTTTTATTTTTGTTACAAAAGGATGTGGAAATATCAATAGAACGATGCATTAATCATGGTTATTTTCCTTTTACATTTGGAATTGAATTTTTAATTTAGGTTAACACTGGAAAAGGTATGAATTAAACTAAATGCATTTGCGAAATGATATGATGGATCAATCTTATAACATTTCTATGCATCAAAATTTTTAAAGGATCGAGAAAGTATTTTCAATAATTGTGGTGTCAAATTTTGAATTGATTTTCCTATATTTATATCCTATTATGAAATTAACGATGGATTAAGTTATTTGAGGACGAGCAAATACTTAAGTGTGGGGGAGTTGATAGGGGTCAAATTGATATAATTCTTATGGTTAATTTGTTGAATTATGACCCCTTTTTCAGTGTTTAATTGTTTAATTGATGGCTCATAATGTTTGATTTGCAAATTGAAGCTTAATGATCAAAATTGGAGCAAAAACATCAAGAAATATCCTTTATGCTGACCATTAATGGCCCCCTGGAGAGGGTGTCATTGTTGAAGAATAGGGGCCATTTATACTGTCCAGAAGTCGAGGTATAATGACACCTTGTGAGGGTGTCGTTGTAAAGATACAGGGTGCGGTTTAGCTCCAAGTCAGTAATGTTAGCCCCACATCCTCCAGATTTCAAACATGGTGTGACGTCCATTATGCCC
>JAOXYD010030298.1:0-14176 GCA_028565735.1 Pinacopodium congolense | reverse complement strand
CCCTTACAATAAATTTGTTTACACGGTTAAGAGGAATCTTTATAACAATATTGATTCTAAGGCCAAGAGGAACATATACAATAATCTTGATTATAAAGCCAAAAGGAACCTTTACAATCTTACTTTAGGGTGAAGAGTAACCCAACAATCTTATTCAAAGGTCAAGAGAATCCTATACAACAATCTTGAATTCTAAAGGTCAAGGGGAACTCACTAATCTTACTTTCCAATGAGTGAAGAGTAATACTTTGCACACAACCAAATTATACAATTTTTATCCCATAAAGACAGATCCTAAACAAGCTCCCTTGAGCTTTAAAATATGCTTATATAGTTTAATAAAACTTGATCAAAATCAATTCAAGAAAGGGGGCTCAAATGCAACCAATGCAATACTTATGCCTTATGTAATGTTTAATGCACACATAAGGCCTAAAGCAATCAAATTCACAATTAAATATTTATGCATTCTAATTTTATTTAACATAAGTTAAGAGTAACCTATCCAATCTATTTTAAAGGTAAAGAGTAGCCTATTAACTCAATAATAATAAAAACAAATCAATTATACCAATTAAGTCACTAATACACATCTTTTATGGTGTTTCTCTAATGCTCATGCAATAAAACCAAATATGAAATTTCTAAAGTCAATTAAACAATTTGGCAAGTCTCCTAACACATTTACAGATCATAAACAATTTAATTGATTAACCAAAAACGTGGTTATAGCAACTAACAATCAGATTTATTGAATATAAACACAAGCTCTTAAGATATGCAGTCTATATGTTCCAACCTATATATGCACGAAATTAACCAATTAAATGATGTAAAATTGATGCAATAAACCTACTGCAACATCAATCTATATTTTAATAACAAATCGCAATAGCAAATACAATTTTAAAGCATCAAACATGTATATTAAACTAAGAGCAAATCTAGAATGCTCAAACATGGACAACTTTGAAAACTTGCAAAGATTAAGCTAAAAAAAACAATATAATCATTAAAAAATTGAAAAAAAATATTGATAGCCTCCTAAGACCTTAAAAAATTTGAAAACAATAAATTTGAATCACCAAAAATAATTTTAATGAGTGAAAATCGTGATGAACATAGGAAGACTCAAAATAGAGATATTTTTGTGTTAAAGAGAACTTCAGCCTAAAAACAACGAAATAAGCTTTCTAAAATTCAATAATTTGTTCAATAAAACTCATGGACACTTAAAACAAAATAATAAAAAAATTTACATGCCCAAAAATAGATTAAAATGATGAAAATGATATTGAATCAAAGAAAGTGAAAAGTTTGATAGTTTTAGTAATCAGAACTTTGAAAACTTGAAATCAATGAATTAATCACTTAAAAATCCAAAAGAAGGCTTAATGAACTTCGTTTTATACCTAAAAAAACTGAAGACAACAAGTTTGAGGCACTAAAAAAATTAAAATAAGAGAGTCGAGGTTGAATGAAAATTGTACAAAAAAGACAAATTTGAGTGTTTGTATGATTTGATCTTGTAAACTTGTTTTTAGAGCATCTAAAGAGTGTAAGTTCATTTTAAGAGGGTATATATAGTGTCTAGAGGCTTAAGGAGAGTTTAGAAGTGAGAAATAGCCGTTAGAATGAAGAATAGAGATAAAAACTCGAAAGAGGAAAGTAGTCGTTAGAGGCAAGGACTAAAACGATGCCCCCTAAAGCATTTAACAGCACCGTTAAAGGATAAGCAGCCCGCCATTGAAGTCACTGGAAATAAGAGTAAAACGATATCCTTGTGACCCACCATTTTACCTCTAGAAAAGCACAAAACATGAATTAAATAAGATCCAAACCTTTCCAAACAATTTCCTAACATTAATCAAGACTTTAAACAAGTTTTAAAACATAATTCAAGGTTATCTGAATTATCAAAACAGTTCAATTCATTCAAAACATAAGAGATGACTAGATTATAAAACTTTTCATCCTTAAACAATTTTAAAACTTTTTTTCAAACCTTTCATAAACCATAGTTCACATCACAATTATGACACAAACAAATTCAAACACATAATATCAACGCTTAAACAACATATCAATTCATTAAAACATATAAAAAAACATACATTAAATCAATTCAACACATTTCAACTTAATTATGTAACATTTAACCTATATGCCATTCTAATTCAATATTTAATATGGGAAAATATCACAATCAAATCCAATTGATCATTAAAACCACGATTCAACTCTTATATGCCTAAATGCAAATGCGTCAAGAAAATGTGAGAGCCCTTTTTAAGCATTGATTAAGATCAAGTTTAGGAAACTTACATTTTAAGCCTTTTTCCTAAACCTATCTACACTTGATCTTCGTTCTTTTGATCTTCACTCTCGATCATCACTTGATCTTCAATCCTTATCCATTCTTAATCATCCAATGCTTGATCTCTTTTACCTTAGGTTCCATAAATTTAAATATTCGTAAGAATAATGTTTTGTCATCATCAAAACACATGATTAGAACCTCCTTAGTTCAACATATCTTTTATTGACAATGTTAGCCTTTGTCTTTGATAGAGCTAAATCATGCTAATAACATAAATCTGTAAATTTTTCTAGATGTGCTATATGTCGTGCAATATTATTACTGGTGATCAAAATATCATCGATATAAACATGAATAGAATTGTAATGTTTAAAAATATTGTCCATTTTTAGTAAAAATATTAACGGAGTTTCAAGCCTAAGGGCATTACAAGCCATTCATAATGCCCTTAAAGAGTAGAAAAAGCAGTTAAAGAAATATTATTTTTATATATTTTTATTTTCTAAAAACCACTTTTACAATCATATTTTGATAATATATTTTATAGATGTTGTTGTCCTAACAATATTAAGTGCTTTAAAATTTATGTGAAAAATTTGTCTTAAACATTTAAGCTTACATGCTATTCTTAAGCGATCTTAATAAAACTTATCGAAATGTTCACAAATTATCCAATTATGCAATTAATTGCACACAAATTAATCAGTTATATAAAGAGCAAGGATAAAAATTTCATTCTCTTACAAAATTGATATTACTTTTCAAACATCCTTTAAGATTCTGTATTCATTGTCACTATCCCTTTTGTTACATAGAGATGAAACCGTCATACAACTTGATCCTAGCCCTTACAAAAGAGTCTTCAAAACTCTCTTAAATTAAATTACAATAAACTAATAACACTTTACTCATTCAATTTTACACCAAATGTACTGAAGAGAAAAACGTCTTGAGGGGGTAGTTCAAAACAATAAAGAAAATTGATACATCTAAAGATGAATTGTTCGTGAAATTTATCAAAATTCTGATCAACTTAAGATCTATTTTTATTTAATTAAGTACAATTTCTTTATCTTTATAGTATAAGAGTTAATTAAATGTTCCAAAACATTAAATATTAACTTCCGTGTGAAAATACAACTTAACCCATATCTTTTTGAACCACTGATCTATTAAAAAATAAACACAAAAAGAAAACTGGCATTTGAGATAGTATACAAAATAATTTTTTAGACTTTATAAAGTAGAAAATTTTATTCCTTGGTACAATATGAATTTAGAAGCCCGGAAGCCATAGTAAAACTTAAAGTTACAAAAATACATCTAAGAACACTAAATTAATTTAATTGAATTAGTTTTTTCATTATCCTTACGAATTAACATAACATTATTCAAACTACCACATTTAAACATTACGGACCATACTATAGACAACCGGAACATAACCAGCCTATTGGAATCAAGCTTAGGTGATTCCAATCCTTTTCATGAAAACGTTCTCGTATCATTCTAGAAAACAGATTAAATATTTTGGACATCAAAATTGAACTACGGTTGATGTATTGGGTCGTGTAATTACTATATATAGTAATCAAAAAGTCTTTAACTTCCCTTATTTGTTCATTTCAATTTCCCCATCGATGCTTCATTTTTATTTTAAGTCCCTATCTCCTAGGTAGCGGGCTACTTCGTTCATTTATGCATTCAATGTGCCTTATCTCTAGTCTAATTCAATGGTCAGGATGTTTTTACATTAAATACCTGTTTATTTAATCTGCTTTGTACCAAATGGTTTAAGCTAGTGTTTGATTCAATAACATCAGTCACGAGTAAAATACCTTTTTTTTTCCCCCTTGATTTAGATGTGTCATGGTTGTCCGTATCTGTATGGACTATTCCTACAAATGATAAAGGTACTGTTAAAGTATATCTTTTAATTTACTGTCTATGTAATCTCATTAGTAGTGACATTTTTGTTTATTTAATGTTTTAAAGTACAAATCTATGAAATTGTAGACATACAAATATTCCATATAATAATATTCTCAACATTGATCAGTTTCATTTAGTAAACAAATAAAGGGGAAAACTTTATTATTAGAATAATAATAAGATAATTAAGGATTATTATGATAATAATAAAATAGTTAGGGATAATATCAATAAAGATCTTGGTGTTACTGATTTTTTAAAAAAAATTCTCGATAAGTTAATTTATTTTTATAGTTTCATGTCATTTGGTTGGTAGTAAAGTAAATATTTTAACCAGGGTTGTCTTATATGTATGTATAAGAATATGATTGAAATTTAACACGCCTTGTTTTCAATATTTATTTTTAAGTTACTAAATTTTAAACTAATTATATATATAAATTATAAAATAAATTTATTTCATATTTTTTTCAAATTGTGATCAAACTATACTGAATTATTCCTAAAACCGTCACTGAAGTTTAAGCTAAAATTTGAAACTGTTAAATTTTTAGAGGAGTGATAATTCAATACAATTAAAATTTATCACTAATTAAAATATATCGTTATACTCTTTTTAAATTTTATAATTTATGATATTCAAAATAATTTATTCAACTTGAATAGGAAGTGTTTTTTTTTTTTTAAAAGGCAGCTAAGGACAATACTCTTGTATGGCTTGCAGATCATGAGTGTTTATCCTTTCACACTAGATATACAGGCTACTCTGCTTGTATATAAACACATGCTGCATATTGTATCATCACAGTATCATTGAGGAGGGGTAGAGAGAGACAAAGAACTGTGGCTGCGAAAAATGCCAGAAAGTTATTGGATGCAGGGAGGAGATGGCGAGTACAGCTACGTCCGTAACTCGGTTATGCAGGTATTTGCTCTGACTAACTATGCTTTAGTTGTAAACCAAAAGACTACATTGAAATGCTCTAATTGATTGCTAACGTAATTGATTGTCAGTCTTTTCATTTTCCTTTTGGCGATCCACAATTTAAAAGCCATATTTTGAAGACATTTTGAGTGTATACTTGAATTCTGAAAGTGGAAAAGGCGGAAAAAGGGTGTCTTTGGAACTTATAATAAGAAAGTTTTAAAATTTTTTAAAGGGAATAAATATTTGAAGAAGCCCCTAAACTTGAGAAATTATGATAAATTAATTCAACTTAGTTATGTATTCATCTAATTGGTCATAATAGCATCATCAAAATATTTTCTAATCTAATATAAACGTAGTGATGTTAGATTACATTGTAGGCTAAGTATTTTAAAAGTATTGATGTTTCTTTGTATTAATAATTGAAAATAACATCTTTTAATCATATAGTTTACAAGTTAGGTTAATAAAAAACAAATAATTATTTAAATACTTAGTATCAGATAAAAATAATCTTATGTAGGATATCAAAATAGTATCCAGATAAAGATAATTATAATGATATTCATCATATTATGGTTTTGAATATCACTTCATAGTCGAACAGCTGAAAAATAATTAAAGGACGTCTTGTAGTTTTCTATAATTTACAATTTAAGTAGATTCACTTATTAATTAGTGATCTAAACTCTTGATGTCAAACACACATAGTTTTATTTAATTTAAACTATAATAAATTGACATATGATAATGTTGTAATAAAGTAGATAATAAAATCAGATGTTTTTACATATCTTAGTATTAATCATCATATAATATCTTAAGTTAATTAGAAATTTTCATTTTGGTGTTGGTTGATAGGTCTAAGTTAACATGGCCAAATTGAGTGGCTATTTACTTGATTTGAAACATTTTAACAGCTTTCCTTTTCTAGTGATACGTTAGAGTTATTTTCACATTATCAAATAAAACTATATATATATATATATATATATATATGCACATCTGTCTTTTAAATCCATCAATTTTTAATCGAACATGATCTTTTGTTCTTTTGTACAAAAAAGAATACTAGTGAGAATACAACAGCATTGACAGCTAGTTTTTCACGTGTAATTAGTATCAAATTAATAGTTATATAATGTTATACTTGTCATAAGTATGTTACGATTGTTTACTTAGGAATATAATAAATCAATATTAGTGGTATGGTATTTGACATATTTGAAACCATACACATGCAGAGAAATTCCTATATTGTTGTGAAGGAGATGATAAACAAATTAATATTGGAGAGACTTGATGTGACACATCTTGTCTCGGATTTAAACACGTTCGTCATTGCTGATTTGGGATGCTCAGTTGGACCCAATTGCTTCATTTCAATGCAAAATTTGATTGAAAATGTGAGGCAAAAGTATCAAATGTCTAAAACCACTGAATCTAAAGTGCTTGAGTTTCAAGTCTTTTTCAACGATCATGCCTTCAATGATTTTAACACCCTCTTCACATCACTTCCCGCCGGAAAACAATATTTCGCTGCTGGTGTCCCGGGTTCGTTCCACAACAGATTGTTCCCGGAGTCGTCACTTCATTTTATTCATTCTGCTCATGCATTGCATTGGCTTTCTGAAATACCAAAAGAGGTGGTAGATAGTAATTCAGCTGCATGGAACAAAGGTAGGATTCATTACACAGGTGCATGTGAAGAAGCGGGAAAAGCTTATTCAGCCCAATTTGAAAAGGACTTCACCAATTTTTTGAATGCTCGAGCTAAAGAGCTTGTGGTTGGAGGAATGATGTCCCTTGTCATATATGCTATCGCAGATGGAATTTCTCTATCTGCTCTTCCAAGTGGTTTCATGTATGATCTTTTAGGATTAAGCCTAATGGAAATGGCTACGGAGGTAAGTTATAATTAAATAGCTTATTACTTAAATTGACAATTCTAGACATTCAATAAATTTATGTCGAATTTTTCAAAAAAATAATTTTATGTCAATAACTTTTAAGATGTTTGTTAAATCCTAATTTATTTATTGACAATAAGCTAATAGACGAGCATTGAGAAAATTACTTAATAATATAAGACTACAAGTTTATTCGATGTAATTTTATATATCCTAGAGATAAAACTTCATGTTATAAGTGTTATAATTAATAATTTGACATTGGTTAAAGAGATTTTTTTTAATGATCTTTATATTTGAGTGTTTGATATGAACATGATACGATCTCGTATTGTTAAACGCAGGGACTTCTAAGTGAAGATATGGTGGACTCATTCAATTTGCCTCTCTATTCTCCCTCTCCAAGCCAAATACGAAAGTTAGTGGAAACAAGTGGCAACTTCACTATTGAGACAATCAAGTTGACATCCGGTCAATGGACTGGCGGGCACGCGTGTGTAATGCATTTGAGGGCTGCTTTTGAAGGGTTGCTTAGCAAACACTTTGGAAATGAAATCATTGATGAACTGTTTGCTCGATTTGATGAAAAAGCAAATGAGTTTTCGTCTCAACTTGAATCAAGCACAAGGGAATCAACTCAAATGTTCGTTGCTCTTGTACGCAAATGATTCCAATGAACCCAGGTTATGTATGAATGTACCTGTTCCTTACATGGCCTGGTCTTTTACCGTTGTCCCCTTTTCTTGTTATGTTCTCAACAAATAATCTCCTAAATTTTATGTTCAAAAAGTTGATAATTGTCTTTGGGCTTTAACCATTTGCATTAAATTTGGAATGGAATCAATAATGAAATTAAATTAGGAATGGATGTAGATATTGTGTTTCCCAGTTTGCTTATAATGCAATCACAATTTCTATTTACATCCTTCGTCACACATTAAATTGGGAATGTAATGAACGTTTATATACTCATTTCCAAGTTTTCCTTGCAAGTTGTTAGTAATATACTTATCAATGTACTTTATATTATTGGGAAACGCAGATATATTTTTTCTATCATTTCAGTTTACGGTCTAAATTTCTTGTCTACTATTGTTAGTTAAGATTGAATATCACCTGATATGTTAATAAGAAAATGAAAATATCTACAAATGCTAATTGCTATCATTGAGTGTAGTGCATGTTCGTGAGATTTATTAATAAAATTATTTGTAAATTTAAAAAGTTACATTATTAAGGAAAAATATTCAACACATTTTTACAACAGATAAATTTAAAAATTGATAAACTGCAATAGTTATGTAGTTTTAATAGAAAGGATTATAATAAATAAACATTATTGTGATTTGCAATTAATCAACTAAGAAAGGAGTGAATTAAATACTTACAAAGTTTATATTCTAGTTGGCTCTTTGTCTTAACTTACTAATACTCCTCAAATGCCTTTGAAAATTCAAATCCATTAACACTTTTGATGGATGAAGATAATGTTGCAATAATTTTAATAAATCATAGTTTATTTAATTGTTTCAGTATTTAATTCAGATAATATTAATTGAATTAAATAAGAATAATTAATTAGAATAAAATAATTAATTAATGTTTCGTAATAAGATAAATATTTTATCTAATAAGAAAATGTTATCCTATTAGTGTGGGTTGGATAGTTTATTAGATATGAGATGGGCAGTCTAATAAAACATTGTCTATAAATTTTTAGTGTTAGATCTCCTACTTTTGTTAAATATAGATCTGAATAACAAGTTACTTGAGACATCATAAGTGTCAAGTATTAGAAAAGAGCAAAAAGATTTAGCTCTTTTTACAGAAATTTTCTCTGCCCTCTCTCTACACTCTCTGCTCTCTGTCTCTTCCGTCTGTCTCCCTCTCTCTGTTTTCTGTGATAATTTTGAAAATCTCATATAACTATGATTCAAATTCCACATGTCCACATCAATGGATGTAAAATCAAGTACGAATTTCTACACATTACACTTTTATAGTTAGATCCTAGATTAGTTTATGTTTTTAAACATAAATGTACTTACATTAGGTATTAAAGATTAGCCATATTCGTGTATTTGGGTGTAGAAATCTATGTTCTTCATTTAGAAACATGAAGAACACTATTTATATTCATAGATATGTGCTTTTGTTATGTTATTTTCATTTATATACATAAAAAATGAAGAAAATAACATCTAGATATCAAAAATATAAATTATGCGAGTTGTTTAAGTCGAATATAGCTTAGATATGTGAAAAATCAGTTTAGAATAACCCAAAAAATCCAAAAAATGCCAAAGAGATGAGTTAGAGAGGAAGAACGTATGACATATGTCTTACATGCATGCCAATCACAACTGGAGGCAAAAAGGCTGAGATAGTGCCTACACGTCATGCAGCTGATAGAGGAACGCATCAGGCACGTGACGTGCATGCACCATAATGGACAGATGCGTCATGCTCGTCTAGCACGTGCATGACACACCCCAACAGTCATTGATCTCTCGTTGGCCAACGGCATGTACCACACACACACTATTCTACACGTAGGATGGGATATGTGCTATAGTCATCATCCTGATGTCATACGAACATAGGCATTGCTGATTTGGTGTTGACTCGTCTTTTTCTATTGACGCAGCACTGATTGAGACGTTGATTGGGTACTGATGTGGCACCCATTATAAGACCTAAAAAATTTAAAATTTTACAAATTTTACAAAATAGCCCCTAAAATTATTTTTGATCATTTTTTAAGTCTTATAAATTTTAAAAAATCAAAATTTGCAATTTTTTTGGAGTATTACATTAGTAATTCTTAAGGTTTAACTTCATAAATCTTTACATACACCTACGAAATCCATTTGTAAATGATATTTCATTCACTTTGACGCGATATTATGGAGATAAATACAATAACATTATCTCATACAATTTTTATTTAATGGCATGATTAATCAATTTTTAAATATTTTTATTGTTGAATATTTTTCAATATAAAAATTTAGATAATTCATTAACCACTACTTTTGGGACATGTTTAATTATATACAGTTATTTACAACATATGATGATATCTTGTAACATAATATATGCCTATATATTTTGATGTGAGGATAACATACATTTGTATCTCTTGTGCTTGATGAAATGATTTAAATGCTGATAAGAATGTAGTCACTATAGTGGCTTTTCAAGTTGGTATGAGAACCATGTTTGTTTGCATTTTATGAGATGTCTTTTATTTTGTACTTGGACATTCAACCCACAGATGTTTACGCTATAGAAATCTTAAGATGTACATAAAGGCATATGACGAAGGAAAGTCATTGCTTAAGTAACCTATACTCCTATAAGTGGTAAATTCATGAGAGTTGATAATGTATATTTTGACTGCTTTTATGTGGATTCCTTATTCATGTGTTATATATTCATCTCGCAAGTGTTTCATAATAAATGGATAAGAATCTCGTCATATTTTTTATAGCTTTAGATATAACTATTATCCTACATTATGTTGATACCACATTACCTATTTTTTCAATCATCTTTGCAAATAATGGATGCATCATTATTAAAGTTCTAAGTAACAATAATCTCAATAAATGGAAGGAGGATGTAGAATTTGCTTTACATGTGGTTGACCTTCATTTAGCTTTAACAAAAAAAAAAGCACCACCTCTACTTGATCCTTCTAACAACTCCGAGACAGATAAAGTAATATATGAAATTAGGAACAAACAAAAAGGCTAGTTTTTTTTTTACGATTAAAAAGTCCTTCCTAAGTAGTATTTAAATAGACTTCTTAAAATAACCTCAGCAAAAGAGCTTATGGCAAGTGTGTTGTACATATACAGAGCTTCCTCCAGTGATAAAATTATTTCATTGGTAAAGAAATTATTTTTAATGAGGTATACAAGGGTTGAAGGAGTGTGATAGCATATTCTCAACATGGTAGAACTCCAGAAGAAATTGGAAGCTGTGGATTTCCTTGATCGAAAAAATTTATAATACACTATGCATTAATAGCACTTTTAGATGAATCTGAATATTTGGCAATTGCTTTCACTACTCATAAAGTGAGTTGTAGGATGTCATCACTTTGATTTCCTATTAGGCAGCTGAGGAAGAGAAGCTCAATGCCAGAGCTAAAAAAACACTACTGATGACTCAAGCTAAGGGCAAGGGGCCAAGTAAAGGTAGGAAAATCCAAAGGCAAATTTTTTCATCACCCTCCATCAGAAGGTATTGGTTAAACTAATGAAGTCAAGGGATTAGAAAATACCAGTCTCATCAAATGCTTTTTTTGTAAGAAGATATGACACCAAAAATGGGACTGTATGAAGCACAAAGCCTAAAAAGAAAAGGAAGAACAATCAGGAAACTCCTTGTCCCTCGTTATTCATCAACCAATGTTGCTTTAACTACATTCGGTTCTTAGTGGCTAGATAGTGGAGTTTCTATTCATGTTGCTTTTACATTACAGTGGTTTAGAATAAAAAGGAAGCCAAAACTAGATGAGTTGAAACTCATGGTTAGTAACAATGAAGAAGTAGTTATAGGATTTGAAGTGGTGTATTTAATTTTAGATTCAAGTTTTAAACTTATATTACATAACAGTTTACGTACTGTCTTTTAAACAAAATTTGATTTATGTATCAATTTTGGATAAAGAAGGTTACAGTTTTGTTATTGATAACTCTATTGTTAAATTATTAGATGATACCAAACATATTGATATGGCTTTAATGTCATATGTTTTATATAAAATGTGTTTAACTCTAGGAAATTTCTATTCTACTTCTTACAAAACTGAAAAATTTGTTGCAAAGAGACATCTAATAAAAGATAAATCATACATGTTGTGGTATAAAAGATTAGACCATATCTATAAAGAAAGAGATGAGAGATTGATAAGGGAAAGCATTCTTCCAACTCTTGATTTTTAAGATGCAGAGACATGTGTTAATTGTTGTAAAGGTAAGATGACCAAACTAAAAACATAAAACTTCCATACGCAGTTGTGATCCATTGGAAATTATTTATACAAATATTTTTTATCCTTACTCACCCATAATTTGTGGATCAAGGTACTTTATGACTTTCATTAATGATTTTTCTTGATATAGCTATGTTTTATTGATTAAAGAAAAGTCTGAAGCACTTTATAAGTTTAAAGTGTTTAGGAATGATGTTGAAAAAAAATTAGGAAAATTAGTCAAGATAGTTAGATTTGACTGAGGAGGAAAGTATTATGGAAGACATAGAGTTTCAAGACAAGAAAAAAGTTTGTTTGCCATGTATTTAGAAAAGTGTGGTATAATAGCTCAGTTTACAATGTCCTATAGTCCTGAGCAAAATACCGTGGCTGAAAAACACAATCTCATCTTAAAAGATATGATGAAAAGTATGTAATGCAAAACTAACCTTCCAAAATGCCTTTGGAGTGAAGCCATAAAGACAACCTTGTATATTTTAAGCAAAGTCTCCAATAAATCAATACCAAAAACTCCTTTTGAGCTATAGAAGGGATGTGAACCATAATTAACTCATATACGTATTTTAGGTTATCCAATTGAAGTACAACTATATAATCCTAATGAAAATAAATTATATTCTTGAACTACTTGTTGCTATTTTATAAGATACCCTAACTATTATAAGGGCTACAAATTATACTATAAAGAAGGAGGATCTAGAATTGTAGAATCGCAAACAACTAAGTTTTGTAATTTAATATGGCTGATGAAATTTCTCTTCCCAATAGTTCAAGAGGTAGCATTTAGATGACTATAGTTTCTTATTCTATATCTATTAAGATATGATCAATGGGTCTTAGACCTAATGCTACTTTAGTACAAAACTAGGAACCAATACAGGCTGTTGATATGGTTCCTGAGACACAAGATCCAATGGACCAGGCTCTATTAAGAAAATCTAGTAGAATGAGACGACCTGTTATCTCATTTGATTATATGGTTTATATGGGGGAGACTGATTATGACAATTGTCCTATAGTAGACCCAGTACCTTTTTTAAAAACTGTTTCTGGTCCTCATGCAGATTTGTGGTAGGATACAATGAAAGAAGAGATGCAGTCATTAAAGCATAATCAAGTATAGAAACTTGTTAACTTACCTCAAGGTTATAAACTCGTAAGTTGTAAATCAGTTTAAAGACTAAAAAGGATCCTCATGGTAAAGTTGAACGATTTAAAACTAATTTGGTGACTAAAGGCTTAACTTAAAGAGAGGGAATTGAATTTAATATCACTTTCTCTCTTATATCCTCTAAGAATGCATTGAGAGAGATTATGTAATTAGTATCTCATTATGATTTAAAGCTACATTAAATGGATGTCAATACTGCTTTCCTGAACGGAGACCTTTATAAAGAAATCTATATGGTATAGACTAAAGGTTTCCAACAAAATGACATAAGTCATCAAGTATGCAGATTGAATAAGTCATTATATGACTTAAACCAAGCTTCTAATCAATGTTGCCTAAAGTTTGATGAAGTAATTACCACTTTTAGTTTCGAGGAAAATAAAGTTGAAAGATACTTATATTACAGGATTAAAATAAGTAAGATGATTTTTCTACTTTTGTATGTAGATGACATTTTACTTGCATCAAATGATTTGGATATGTTGTATGAGGTTAAGTAACTCTTATCCAAACAATTTGATATGAAGGACCTTGGTGAAGTATCTTTTATCCTAAGTATTCAAATTCACTGGAACAAATCTTAAAACTTGTTAGGTCTAACTCAAAAGGCATACACAGAACATGTGTTGCAAAGTTTTAATATGAAAATTTTTAAATCTTGTACAGCACTAATCTCTCATGGAGAAAATTTATCTTTGGCTTAATGTCCAAAAAATGATGTTGAAAATGAGGCCATGAAGACTATTCCATATTCTAGTGTAGCAAGAAGCTTAATGTATGTGCGGGTATGTATTAGACCGAATATTGCATTAGTTATTGGACTTTTAGATAGTATTTATCTAACCTAGGTCTGGACTACTAGAATGCAGTTAAACGAGTTTTGAGATACCTTCAACATACCAAAAATTAT
>JAOXYD010030267.1:0-14176 GCA_028565735.1 Pinacopodium congolense | reverse complement strand
TTTATTTTATGCATATACAAAGATCATGTTGTTATAATCTATGTGATTATATCCTGTTTTAAGTTTTTTCTAACACTTCATGTTTATGATCTAAATATCGAACCAATCGATTGTATTAAGCTGATGTAAGCCTAGGAATAAGGCTTGCTTCAAGTCCAGCTTTCTTTTATTACTCCCCTATGCCAAATTTTCTTTTCCATTGTTGCCTCCATCTTCCCCATTCTTATGACAATTAGATGGATACCCACTAATTTTGAAACATAGATCCTCAGTATGACCAAATTTTAAACAATATCCACACTTTAGGTTGATCATTTGGAATAGCTCTTCGGTCTTTGATCTCCTTATCATTTTGAGTGCTTTGTATTTGGAAGGCTACCACCTTAATTGTTGGCTTCTAATTTAATGAGTTGTTTTTTGTTTTTCATCCGTAGTTACTAAATGGTATGCATGCCGAAGCATCATTATTGATATGGAGCTGAATATCTGGGACTTGATTGTCCCAAAAGCTTCATCAAGTCTTATGAGGAAGTCATAAAATTAGTCTTTTTCCTTCATTTTTGTCATTTGTATTTTGTACGTAACAAGTGCAGCCATTGTAAGAGCACTTTGTAAGGGGCAAAATCAATTGAATCTCATCCTATATTCTTTTTAGTTTTGTGTAATATGAGGACACAAACATCCCTTCTTTTCATAATAGAGCCACTACCTTTGTAAGATCATATGCTCTCGATCTGCTTTCCTTTTTTAACCTTTCCTCTAAATTGACCCTAATTTTTTTAGTCGTTCTTGCATATATGATACTACCTCTAGCATTCTTATCTATGGCACTTTTCAACCAGCCCTTGACCATAACATTACAATGCATCCAATTCATTAATTGTAGTGAGTCTTATATGGACATTAGCATTATTCCGTTAATAAAATCGTTCTTTTTTTTTGCAACAATGTATTGCTCATCTAATTTATTAATTCTTTATAGTTGGTATCATTGAGAAGTTCATTAACATAGATCTAGCCAAAATTATCTGACTGATGGATATGATAAGAGACATAACATCCATATACTCTGTTGATTTGTGATTGAAATATTCTTTCTTAAAGCCGCCTTTTCTAACACTTGATTCAACCATGTTATTGGTGATAAAGATGAAGCAGTGAATAATCCACATATGATAGATTTTGCAATATTAAGATCTGTTGAAACATGTAAGGTTTTAATTTATACTTTTGATGATATAAAAAAAACTTTACTATTATTAATAGTTACTTTGTCTTTGAAGTATTAAAGAGATAAGAAAATGAAAGATGGGAAACAACACACATTAGAGCCAAAGTTAATATTACATGAAGAACATTTTGCTAAATAAAGGATGACACTAAAACTAAGATAATTAAGAAGTAATAGCTTGATATATGTAATTTTTTTTATGTAAATCTTGTCTCAATTATTTCAGTGTTTTAGAGGCTCATTCATTGTTCGCATTATAATTTGCATTTAGAAATACTATATATATTCTCTCATAATCAAGAAGAATTTTTGGGAAGTTTTTAAATGAAACCATGTATTAATCATTAAAATACTTTGGAAAATTATTGAAAATGTACTTGAGTCAAGTGTTTTTCAGAAGAGTGAGTTTTATTAAGTGCTTTCCAAAATAGTACATTTCTAAAATTTGAAAAACTTGAGAAAATATTCAAAATCTGTTTTCAGGTGTATTGGTCGTCAAATGTTGTCTACTAGTTGATTAGTGTAAATATTATGTGAATAGGTTGACCAGTAGGGGGAGTAATCAACCAATGTTTGAAAAAAGTGATGACAAAATTTTTTAGTAGATAAACAGAAAGTTAAATGATAAATAAAATGATACTATTGTTGTCCACTAGTTGTTGTATATGTGGCTCATATATACTAGTAAGGGGGCAAGTGTTGTCCGCTCTAACACCTACCCTTCTAGGACGTTTTCTCAGATTATTATCGAAGTATGACAAGATAGGTTGTAAGTGGGGGAGCAACGCTCCCGCTATACAGTACAATGTATGGACGCCGTATGGACATGTACAAACGGGGTGATGACGTGGTGTCGTGGACCAAAAAAAATCCTCTTGTAATTGTACTGCACGTTTAGGGTTTTATATAAAAACCTAATGTACCCTATTTGCGTAAGTTGAATATTACGAATCAAAACCGTTTCACTCCCAGGGACGTAGGAAACATATAGTTTCTGAACCTCGTTAAATATGTGTTCTTCATCTTTCTTTATTCTTTTTTGTTGTTTATTTCTTAACATTAGTTGACCAATGTATGTGATTAGTCGACTAATTTGGATCAAAATACAAGTAGTTTTTGCAACTAGTTGACAGATTGGTAAACTAATGTGGGGTATTAATTGACTAATATGGGATATTGGTAAGCCAATATGAGATACTGATCAACTAGTATACCTAATTAGTCAACCAATGTATCTGTCAGGTTAAGGAATAATGGCTAAGTCTTATGTCGAACAAGTGAAAAATGAGATGTAATAAGTAAGATGAGTTGTTAATTAGTTTTAGAGTGTCTAAAGGTATAAATACATGGTCTTAAGGTTATTGAAGAAGTTTTGGGAGTTTTATGAAAGTTTTATGAATTTAGTGAAAGTTTTGATGGATTGAATGAGCTTGAGAAAAAATGTGAATTTTAAGAGTTCATATGTGAGCATTTGATTCCATTCATTGTGTTATTGAAACCTTGAGCATTATTATGATCAAATGTAATATTGTTTTCATTTAATCTATGAAACATAACTATCACTAATGTTTTAGTTTATATTGAAACTTTTAAAAGATAAGTAGAATAGAAGATGTATTTAAATAGAAATTGGAGTCTAACAAAAATTAACATGAATAATAAATTGAGGATAAGACATTAAGAACAACTGAGTTAGTATATAAGTTGATTTTTATAAGTATGAATTTTTGTAATTCTTGTTTAATTGTTTCTATAACTTAAAGGCTCAATTATTGTATAATCATTGATATTTAGGTGTATTGCATATAATGGTCTAAAATTAAGAGGAAATTTAGGGAAGTTTTTTTTTGTAAAAAATCCTATTGATGAATTAAAATGTTTTGGAGTTTTGAATGTATTTAAGTGAAGTTTTTTTAAAGAATAAAATTTGGAACTTTATAAAACGTAGGAAAATACTTGAAAAGTTTTTTTAGGAAGAACGATCGACTAATGTGTGTTACTGATCGACCAGTGTATGAATATATATATATATATATATATATATATTATCACCAGTAGGGCTTATATTGGTCGATCAGTACTTTGAAACTAGTTGAGTGAAATTTTTCTAAGTGGTCCACTAAAAAATCAATATATATGAGTAGGTAACTAGTGTAAGGGAATATGTTGTGTTTTTTTTTCTACCAGTTGTTATACTGGTTGATAAGGTCTTGATCGAGCAATATATTAGATTAGTCGACTAATGCACTTAACTGGTCAACCATTGTGCATGACATGAAATTCTATAAAAAGAAAAAAAAGGACTAAATACCATGGGAATGAGAATGATCAAGTTGGATTTTAATTCTTTGAGTATTTTCACTCTAGTGAAAAAGCGTGTAATGGTCATTGCCAAGATTCCTTTAAGTGACTTTCGAGGTCATCTGGATTAGGTGGTTTTATTATATCAAAGGTTAGACAAGATAGAAATCGTCTCAAGTGAATGATCATGTGATGCGATGCAAAGCAAGTTGACAATGGAAGAAGGGAAGAACGAGAGAGACGAAGATGCAAGAATCAAATAATTTGCATATGCTATATTCATGCCCTAATTAGGTCCTTGATCTTGCCTTTATAAATTAATCCACCGGATGAAAAACAAACTAAGTTGCCAAAGCCAATAGAACTTATAATAACAAAAACAACCTTAAGAATTTATTACCCCCTTCAATTCTTACTGAGTTACTTCCTATAATTTTGGACTTATTATTGAATTACCACATAACATCACTCCCCCCTCCCCTTCAAGATCCCTCATCCTCAAGGGAAAGTCTGAGAAGCGGAGTTGAAGATCGTTGGTGAACTCCTAAGTGGCATTGGCTGGGGTTGAGTTAGTCCAATTAATTAGCCATTGAGTAGCAGCAATGTTTCCTCATTTCACAGTTCTCTTATTCAATACAGCTAGAGGCTTCAGCATTGATGTTGGGAGAGCTGAAGGAGGAAGATGTGTGACTGTTTGGCTATCAGTTAGTGCTACTTTTAGCTAGGAAACGTGAAAAACTGGGTGAATGGTCGATGATGGTGGAAGGTCCAATCTTGTCCAGTATTTTGTAAGGGCTAAAAAATTTAGCAACTAGCTTAGGAAATTCTCGAGCTACTATTGAGCTTTGGCAGTAAGGCTGGAGTTTCAAATAGACCATGTCTCCTATGTCAAAGGAGTGCTCAGTCCTATGACAGTTGGTTTGAGATGTCATGCGTTGCTAAGCTTTAGATAGGTGGTGCTTTAGCATCTTCAGTGCAGCTTCCTTGTCCCATAAAAAGGCATCTACTGCTGCTACTGGAGAGTCCTTAGGAAGGTAAGGGAGATGCATGGGAGGTGGAATAACATGTAAAGCTTAGAAAGGAGTGAGATTAATGGTTGTATGATAGAAAGTGTTATACCAAAATTCAACTAGTGAGAGCCATAAACTCTAACTCTTTGGCAAGTCTCCTGTCATACAACGCAAATAAGATTCCAAGCAACAGTTTACCACCTTAGATTGGCCATCGATCTGAGGATGGTAAGCAGAAAAAGGTCGTTGATCCACCCTCTGTAATTTGAAAAACTCTTGCTAAAAAGTACTAATGAAGACAGGTTCCATGTCATTGACAATTATAGAGGGAAGACTATAGAGCTTGTATACATTGTCTAGGAAGGATTGAGCCACTACAACAATAGTATAGGGATGGATCAAGGGTAGGAAATGGGCACATTTTGTGAGCCGATCAACTACTACTAAGATGACATCTTTGCCATTGGACTTGGGGAGACCCTCAATGAAGTCCATAGTAATGTCACTAAAGATAGTGGGTAGAATCTGCAATGGTTGGAGCAAATCGAGAGAGGCAACATTCTTAACTTTGTAATGCTAGCAAGTAGGACAATGGCAGATGAATTTTCTGACTTACTTCCATAGACCTTTCCAATATACAAGGGCAGCCAATCGATTGTATGTTGCATGCACTCTTGAATGTCCTCCTAGGCCACTGCTGTGGAAGTGATGAAGTAGGTGTTCTCATAGATCAAAATATTGTCCTACCACCAGTCTGTCATTCCACCTGAGCTGACTATGTGACCAGGAGTACTGAGAATAGGGATAACCTTGCTGTAGATTGTTGATGATATTACTGAGATATGAGTCTAGTTTCCATAAATTGCTGATGTGATCTAATAAATATGTGGAAACAGAGGAAAAATCATGAAGTAGAACATTAGAGGAAGTAATTCTAGAGAGGGCATCAGCTACAATATCGGATTTGCCCTATTTGTATTGAATTTCATAGTCGAAATCCATCAGCTTAGAGAGCCATGTGAATGGTTGGTGGTCTGTTTTGATGACAAAGTGTCAGGCCATCAGATATTGCTCCCAATTTTTGACAGCAAATAAGATAGCAAACATTTCCCTATCATAGGCAAGCAAGGCTTGGTGACGTGGAGATAATTTCTTGCTAATGTAAGCAAGATGATGCCCCCTGTGAGAGTACAACTCCCACTCTAAAATTGGAAGCATCAGTCTCCACCATAAAGTCTTAATGGAAATTTGGCAGTATTAGAACATGAGCTGTAGCAAAGGCATGCTTAACAGAAGACCATTTCCTTCTTAAGCAGAAGGGTGAGAGAGTGGGAAAGTTGAGCAAAATTCCTAATAAAACGTTGGTAGTAGCTAACAATGCCCAAGAAGCCCCTAAGTTGTTTGAGAGATTGAGGAATCAACCAATCTTGAATGGCTTGCACTTTCCCTGGATCTGTGGCCACACCAAAGGGAGAGATAATATAACCTAAATACTCTACAGAGGAGACTGCAAAGCTACACTTACTAGGTTTAACAAACAACTTTTACTATAACAACAGTTGGAATACGTTAGCAAGGTGAGTAGCATGTTGATAAATATGATGGCTATATATAAGGATATCATCAAAGAAGACTAAAATGAAATCTAGCAACTCTTTTATAACAGAAATGGGGAATTTATCCTTTATGGTTATGTTGTTGAGGCTTTGGTAATCAATGCACATTCTCCATGCATTGTATTTCTTCCTAACAAGAACAACAGGAGAGGAAAAGGGAGAAGGACTAGCCTGGATAACCAAAGCTTCTAGCAATTCTTGTGTCATACCTTCAATGACATCCTTCTAGATGGCCCCATAACGATAAGGCTTAAGGCAAACTGGTTGAGCTTCATCTTTTAGCCTAATTATGTGATCATGGTGCCTGTGTGGGCGTAGGCTTATTGGTTCTTGGAATATTGTGGCAAACTGCAATAAGATGTTAGCTATAGTTGCTAGCAATTAACTAGAAAATGTCGATAAATTAGTATTTATGGAATGAGTAGAGGCAACCAGGCATTATAGAGTTATAACATAACATTGAGTTAGGGAAAGTTGAGAGTGCTTGTTTAATAGTTTTTCCATACCATCACCTGAGACCATTTGAAGGTGATTGTCCACTTCCCCTTTCAAGACAGCTTCTTGATTATCCATCTGGAACTTCATATGCAACTACTTGAAGTTCCACATAATGTCTCCTATTTCTGATAGCCATTGTATTCCTAAAACCATGTCGTACCCTTGCATACTCCAATTGAAGGTTCTGCAAATATCCTTGCAGCTTAACACATTACTATTAGCTGTTGAGACCTTGAGCTCATGTATAGGTTCTAATGTGGATCCTAGCTGCTTTGTTATCTTGGCATCTAAAAAATTATGAGTACTTCCTAAATCTATTAGTAGGAATAAAGTTTTGGTACCTACATGTCCACGGATTCACATGGTTTGGAAACTGATTGTTCCATTGATAGCATGAATTGACAGATGAGGTGGGTCTTCTGCTTGAGTGAGGTTGCTGGTGTCTTCTGTAACGCTAATTTCCTCTCCCACCTCATCCCCCTCTATTGTAAGCATGCATAATTGCTTATTTCTGCATCTGTGACCTGGCGAAAAATGCTCATCACACTAGAAATAGAGGCCTTTTTGCCTTTTCTCCTCCATTTCCTTGTTGGTTAAGTTCTTGGTCTATCTCGGATTAGCCTGGTTGTAATTAGGTCATGTTGGTCTAGGTGCTGCATTATAAGTTGGGGTGCTGACTGTGGTTCTTGCTACTGTTCCAGGAGATGGTTGAGTTGTCCCACTTAAAAGATGGCCCCCTTGATCTATTGAGCCCTTCTTGTGTCATAACACTACTTGCACCTTAGCTAGTGCATATGCATTGTGTAAGGTGGTAAGGTTAAACAATCGTACCGACATCTCTATTTCCTCTTTCAGTCCACCCAAGAAATGGCTGATAGCCTGGCCCTCACTTAAACCCTCTTTGCTCAACATAATGTCAAAATAATCTAAGCATTATTGTAAAGAAACCACCTGTTTTAGTTTTTCAATTTTAGCTACTGGATCCATGAACACTTGTTCCCCGAACCTAGCCAATAATGCTTCCACAAATCCCTTCCATGGAGTTGCTCTAACCCCATCTTTCATTTTCAGCAAGGCCTTATACCAGTGGAGGGCCTTACCTTCTAAGTGGATAGAGGATAGCTTCATCTTCGTGGCATCTAGAGTTTGGTCAATTTCGAAGAACTGTTCGACCTTATAGATCTAGTCGACTAATCCATTTCCATCGAAAAGAGGGAATTCTAGTTTGGTGTAATGGTTGTTAGAGTGATTACCCCTTCCCATGCCGAGGCCATCGTTATTACTGCTAGAAGATGGTTGTTGCGACCATGAAGCGATTTATGTATGTTGCAATGCAATACCCGTTATCATCAGTTTAATTTCTTCCATAGCTCTGCTATTCTGCTCACACATATCTTCAACGGCTCGATTGTGTTTATCGTCTGTTTCTTTGATCAAATTCTTTAGGTCCTTGAGTTCTTGTTTTTTGTTGGTTGCCATGGCCAAGGCCGCGCTCTGATACCAATGATGCGATGTAGAGCAAATTGACAATGGAAGAAAGGAAGAATGAGAGAGACGAAGATGCAAGAATCAAATATTTTGTATATGCTATATTCATGCCCTAACTGGGTCCTTGATCTTGCCTTTATACATGAATCCAACGGTTGAAAAAAAAACTAAGTTGGCGGGAACCAACATAACTTATAATAACGAAAAAAAACTTTAAAAATTTATTACGCCCTTCAATTCTTACTGAGTTACATCCTATAATTTTAGATTCATGATTGAATTACCACATAACATCATGTGAGAGCATTATCATTCAATTTATTGATTTTTGGAGTATTCCAAATGCTGAGATTTTAAGGGGTTGTAGCATGTACCTTCTCAAATATATGGTGTATTGGAAGTAAGATGATACCATGGACTACATGTTTATATCAGTCATGATGTAACCTGAAGTGTCAAATAGATGAGATCTATTAGGGCTCCTATTTATATTGCCAATATTGAAGAGTAGAAATAGTTCAATTTCACTTAAAAAATAATATGAGCTGTCAAATTAAACAAAGGTTGTATTAATATTGCTTTTGAATGAAAAAGTTAACGGAGAAGTATCATTCAAAAAAAGAATTATGAAAACAATTGGTTCATTTGTTAAAAAAACAAAAAAATAGAAGAGAAGGATTTATAAACTTAGGTTCGTGATTTGGAATATGACTAGGAAAATGAAAAAAAAGTGCACTTTAATGAAAGATTGAAACTAGTGCAAGAAATTATTAAATGCCAAATGTCTGTTGCATTTTAAATAACTCTTTATTACCTTAAATTATAATAGAGTAAAGTTTTTATCATTTCTTAGTAATTAAGCCATCAACTTAATTTATGTAAGTCACAATTAAAAATTTTATATTTACCAAATTTATTTTTACACTAATTTTATATCATATTCAAAGTATAATGATTATTATTTTAGTAATGGTCTAAAATAATATTAAATATAAAGCTTAATTACAATAAACCCTCTGTAATTTGATTTTTATTTTAATTCTAATACTTTAAAACTATCATTTACCTCATTATTATTGCTTAACTATCATACAATTCGTTCCATTATATTTTATTATATTTTCATCTATTTATAAAAATTAATAGAATATTACGGAGGAGATTCTATCATAACTAAATAATAGTACAAAAGAGTAAGTGATAGTTTTTAACAATCTAAAATTTAAAATGAAAACAAAGTAAAAATATAAGAAATTTAGTGTATCTAATCTTAAATATAACTGTAGAAACTTTCTTATACTTTTGTCTTGTAATATGTTTGCAACTTTAGCCAACTGCAGAATACAAAATTATTTTTTAAAAAAAAGGAAAGAGTCCATGTTGGAGGATTTGGAACTGATTTAAAACACAAATCGCTACTAACAGTAGTTACTGCATCACCCCATAACTATGAGGTGATTCAATTTCACAACTTTTGACGACTGTTACGGTTGCAACAACATTACAATCTGTTGCGATCAAAACGAAATGGTATCACGGCTCCAAAAAGAATTACACGAGGATGAAAGGGAAAGCTATAAATGAATTGTTAAGAGAAAGGCCTACGAATTTCGCGGCGTTAAGGTTTTTGTTTGTTAAATTACCAAGTTGTCCTCAAATATTTTCCCATTTGCTTAAATAACATTTTTTATATAAACTTTTTAAATTAAAATGGAATAAAATAAATTAGTAAAAATAAAAATATATTTAGTTATCTAAATTAATTTAAGGACATGGCTTCCTCCAGCAATCATCGAGCCTCACGTGGGATTCACACTTTTTAAAATAAAATTTCTGTTTTCTCCTTTTGTCTTTTTTTTAATTTTATCATTATTTGAGAGTATAAATATCAATTCACAAATCTTTAAATATACATTTATATTTTCATCCTTAAAACATTTAAACATTATGTTTTCACCCTTATTACATTTATATTTTTACTCTTAATTTATTTTAAAAATTACTAAAAAATCTTTATTTTTTTTGTTAAATGACTAAGAAGCTCCTGGATGACCACACATGGCAACCCAAGCATTTGCTTCCTAATTATTTTCTTAATTTAATTATTTAAATTTATTTTATAATTTTGTAATATTGTATAGTAAACTAAAATAAGCGTTAAAAATTATCATAAAGGATAGTTTTTTATGCTTAATTTCTTCAAATCTAAGATAATGACTATTTAATATAAATTCAAAGTATTTTTATTCACATATAATTTTAATGAACTACTTATCTTTTCTACACTTCTAAACTTTATTATTACATATTTAGCAACATATTATAAATAAATTTTAAGGATTTAAAATTTGATTATACATGTTTAAAAAATTTATTAACTATTTTTTTGATAAATCAATAAAATAAAATAGATAAAATAAAATTTTGTACAAAAACTAGTTCAAAAGCATCCTAAGTTAAGACAAAAGGCATAAACAAGACCTATCGATCCAATAAGAAAAACATAAAGAGACTTAAAGAGGAGCACTATACAAAGCTCTGACTAAAAGACCAACCTCCACATAGGAGAAGCTAAAAAGAAAAAGGTGAAAGAAGGTGCATCAAATATAAAGTATCTATGAAAGGACAACCTTTACAAAGCAAAACAAAAACATAAAAACAAAAATAGAACAAGGGAGGAGGAAAAAAAACAAGCAGGACTCTCCTTTACAAATCTAATGAGAGGCAGGTTCATTTTTTATGAGAAAAAATGGTCCCTGAATCGTTTCTTCAGAGCCCTTCCACATTCTTCTTTTCTCTTGAGCTAACATCCCATATTTAGTCTTCTTCCTCTTAGTAAAATTTATCAAATCTTTTGTTTCCTCAAAGAACATTTTATCGGAGGGATTTCAGTAGATAGTGAATCAAGAGGGGGTTCTATATCTGAGCTTATGGGAGAAGCAAAATTCCGATATCCTTCCTCATTTAAGCACTTTAACCATGGCTCTTGAAGTGATACAGTAAATAGACTTTCTAAAGAGTTTGAGGTTAAAGGTGTCTGGGCTTTCTTAACTAATACTCTCTACCTAACTATCCTCCGTCTCTTGTTAAATTGAGACACAAAAGGAAAGTGATGATCAAGGTCTTTCTTCTCTATGGGTCTCATATCTCTACCCCTTAACAAAATTGTTGTTAACAAAAGCTACAACTAGAATCTTGATAACTCTATTTCATAGAAAATGCAATATGTACTTTTTTGGACTCTTTTGCTTTTGATCATCTTTCTCATATAACAATACTTGATTCACTCTGGGCTCCCTCTTTATCATAAGAATATCATATATAAAATCTTCTGGACCTAAAAATAAAGATTAATAAAAGATAAAAATAATATCAAACATTAGCTCTCATTGTTATGTCATGTTAAATTTCAGTAATATGTGAGACCACCTCGATGAAAATGTTTTAAGAATACAAAAATGTATCCTTAAAGATTTGATTATTTCTTTTTTACCAAAGGTTATAAATATATATGGGAAGAAGGATTCTGTAAAGGTTGACATTAATATTTCGAATGTTTGCAAGGTTTAGATACCAATTCAAAATAGCTGGGAGACTAGAAAGGGTAATAATGTTGATCTAAAAATGATGAAGGATCGATTGTCACATTGTATTGGAGAAACTACACTCAAAGAATAGGTGGTTGACTATTTCACAGTCAGTTAGGCAAAGAAAACAAAAGTTAAAGATATGGTAAAGGATAATTTATCTTTAGTTTGGAGTTCAAAAAGACTAAAGATAAAATAAAATTATGTCTAGGGTTAACTTTCTTATACCAAACTAGTTTAGATTAAGAAACTATAGGAAGAGAAGGTCGTAGACAATTATAATCTAAAACATTTGTGTAAATTTTGGAGGGCATAGCCATCTATTCCACCTTATCATCTTTGAATTTATCACGTAAGTAGAACATCAATTCAGAGGAGAGGCTCCGAATGAGGGTGTTTGTGGTAATATGTCAATTCCACATATTCTCTTGAATAATTTTAAATACTTTGGGTCCTATAGGCATATTAGAATTGTTAATCAGTCAAGGACTTGATTCTTAAGAATGCCTCGAGGATGACATTGATCCTGTCACAGAAAAGTAGAAAACCTATGTCTAATCTTAATTCTGAATTGGTTTTTAATGAAATCCCTCACTTGTAAATTTTTTCTCCAACTCTAAGAACTATGAATTTAAGGCATTCCAAAAAATTTTCCCTTTAAAGATAATAGCATGCACCCATTTCACCCATAAAGTCTCAGGGCCATTAAATAAAATCTAAACACTTTTTCTTAACAGAATTGTACTCCAAGTTTTAATATGTTTAATACTTATATTACCTTCCTTTTTTGATTTACAAAAATACTCCATTTTATATCACTTTTGAAAAATGGTCAGTATTAGAAACCTCTGACCAAGGGAAATTTCTTAATCTAGTTTCAATGTCAATAATAACTGAAGATGGAAGTAGGAATTGAGTAGACCAGTAAACTTGAAAATTAGAAAGGACAAAAGTTACAAGTTAAAGCCTCCTTGCAAAAAACAAAAATTTATTCGTCTATTTTTGCACTCTGGCTTCTAATATGTCTAACAAAGGACTACAATCTCTCTTTAAAAGCCAGGTAGAAAAAAGAGGAAGACCAAAATATCATATAAGAAAACGGCTTGGTTCAATACCTATAAGGTTACTGATTTCACTTTCAAACCTAGATGACTCTTTAGATAAAAAGAAATGACTCTTAAATAGATTCATCTCTAAGTTAAATAGCGTAAAGAAGATATTTAAGCTTTCAAACAACTTTTTAATTAATTGACAATTAGCTTGACAGAACTAAAGAAGGTCATCGGTAAAAAGGAGATAAAACAGTTCAAGTTTAACATATCTCCAATAATAAAATTTACAATTTATAAATTAACTGACCATAGAGTAAAACTTTGACAATGACATTTGCAATAAAGTATATACAATCCAGGAATTGCTTAATATCATTTTTGTATTTTTATTATAGTTTTTATTTTATCTTTATTTTTAAATATATAAAAATTTAATTTAATTATAATTAAAATTTAAAAATAAAAATTTTTATTGAAATTTTATTATAAAAATTCATTTAATAATGACAAGTAAATAAAAATAAAATTTAAAATTTAAATTATAACATTTTAATATATCTTTAAAATACATATTAATTATATTTATTTTTATTTTTATTTTTAAAAAAGTCAACAAAGTGTTTAACTTAACTTTGATCTATAAAAAAAGATAATTTTATTATATTAAGTCGACAACATAATCAGATGATCATTTGCAGTAGAAATTCGAATAGAAAATAACCCATATGAAAATTTTGTTCTCCTCTATTTCTAGAAATATTGGGTTCGTTATGGCACTAAGAGAGGGGGGGGGAATTAGAGTTTACAAATTCTTATATGAATCTAGTAAATAATGAATGCGGAAGTATAAATAAATTCACCCAATCAGATACAATGTCATAATAAAAGTGTGGAAAAATAAAAGAGTATAGAAGGGAAGAAGTATTCTGTGATTTATTCTGGTTCAGAGCTATTTACTTACTCCTAATCTAGTCCCCAGCACCACTGTTGAGATTTCGTTCTTATTGCACTTTTAATAAGAATACAACGATTAATACAATCCCTTTTATAAGCTAAAGGATAACCTTTCACTTAATTTTTTTTAGGCTAAAAAATAACCTCTCAAGTTCACTCAACAATAATACACTGAAAAATTCCTTAACTCGATATCACTTAGTGAATAAAAAATGCCTTTTAATAGAGTGATGCATAAAAGATAAATATGTAAAAAGCCTTCACACAAACTCAAAACTCAAGAGTAAACAATTAATACTAAAAAAGGAATGCACACAAATATTTGATAAAATAATGACCAAAACACTTTAAAATAATAAACCTTTTGCATCCTTTTTGGTATATGGTCACTTACATTTCCTACTTTTAGCATGTTAGGCCTTGAAAATGGTTGTTTTAT
>JAOXYD010030256.1:0-14176 GCA_028565735.1 Pinacopodium congolense | reverse complement strand
AAGTCATTTTCTAATTTTTAATCAAATTCTCTAGATTTTTCCTAAATAATTGTAATCCGATCAACCTAGTAATTAAGTAATTTTTTTCCCGTGAGATCGACACTCGGAGTCTAAAATATTACTCCACTTTATTACTTTTACGATAAGTGTACTTGCCTTAAAGTTCGTTGGTTTTCAAAGTTAAATCATTTCGAGATCACCCATAATTTTAAAGTCACCTAACCAACGCAACACACCACTTGGTGTCTTCACAATATCGCCTCTTCTTGATACATTGTTCTAGAACCCTATAAAATTTCATAGCATTTCGAGCTCTAAAACGGCACCTAATGCATTTCCCAATTTAGCTATCTAAATTTTGAAGTGTATTGAACTTGTCTTGCTCTTTCCTTTATGCTCTCATCATGGTTTATCAAATAATCATAGAATTTGGTGTGGCACTCCCTTACATGATGCTCTAAGTATCCAATGTGGTTCCACATCTCTTCTAACTCTATAAGTATATCCAAATGTCCATCAAAGTCCTGAAAAATGAATGTAAACATAGAAATCATTGAACAACATCGCATTTGAAGGTTTTAACTTAATATATGCATAAATTACATGGAATCACCCTTAAAATCAATTAAAAAAGAACTACATCATGCCTAAAATATATATACGTTAAGAGTTATCAATACCCTTAAACTTAAGCTATTGCTTGTCCTCAAGCAATGACCTAAACATCCACTCAAACAAAATCAATTTGGAGTCGATAAGTAATTGAATACAAACAAAGACCAACCAATGTTTTTTATTCAATTCACAAATCATAGCCCTTTTCATGAAAATAACTTGGTTAGGACACACATATTCACACAGTGAGTGTAAGGCAACCTTTCATACATAATATCAAGCATTTATGGAGTTACATATGGATTATCATGTAAAGTTGTTGTTTAAGGAAATTACCATTGATATTAGGTATAACTAAATCCACAAATTATAGAGCAAATTTTTTGGGTTTCACCTTATAAAATCGGTGCCCTTGTTTAGCTTGTTTACAATGTTATCTAGCCTTATAATATGAAGGTGAACATTTCTTCATGAACAACCTCAATTCTTCAACAAGATCATAATTGCAAATGGCTATTAGCTCCTCTCATACACTTCAACCTTTTTATTTGGTATAAAGCTAGTGGAGTGAGAGGTTTCTCATTTAGTTTAAGCATATTTATACTTTTTTTATTTGTTTTTTCAACACATATCCCATTCCAAATGAAAATAATAATTCATATATAACCACATTTGACAATTGATATTGAACATAAAAGGTGCCAATAATCACATGTAAATCACACAAAAACAAAGAAAAAATGAAACATTTTGGGTCAGAAATCAATTAAAGGCAATTAAATGCTCCCCTCTTCAAGAACATATATGAAATTAAAACATTACAATTACATATCAACTATTAATCACAATCATTCAAGAAAGAAAATTTCACTCATCATAATTAGACTCTTAATAACTCAAATATAGAGATATATCATTAAAGCATTCCAATTCACATTCAATATCCCCCCTGGCGTGTTCAGACCAAAATTTCCTCAATTTGAAGGACCAAACAAATTAATTTTTGTAGAAAGTAAAGAGGGAGAAAGGGGAATAAGACTCCTTTAAAAGTGAAGTACAAATTCGTGTAAAACCATGAGTGCCTATAGTGGAATCCATATGTTTGAAGGCTTTTAGGAATCATCATCCAAGCTTATGGTTTAAAACTTGAAGAACAATACTAAAACATAAGCTTTTAAAAAATTTAGCTCAATGTAACGATATAAACAAAGACAAAAAGTAGAACAAGAACTGAATGATAAATAGGAATGAATGTGTTGGGTTACTTCCCAACTAGCGCTTGTTTAACGTCATTATCTTGATGACCCCCTTATAGTTTATATCTCATCTAGATTATGAAGATAATAAGTGTCGAATGGTTAAGTGTCAAAATCACCTCCTAAGTATAACTTAAGGCAATGGCCATTAACCTTGAAAGTACCCTTTTAAGAATTTGAAATCTCTATAACACCATACAAAAAATCTTTGTGAACAACAAAAGGTCCAGACCATCGTGTTTTTAGTTTACCTAGAAATAATCTAAGCCTTGTATTGAAAAAGAGGACTGGATCGCCTAATTTGAAGTCTTTTGCTGCCTTATTGTGTTAATCGTGCCACTTCTTTTCTTTTTGCTTATAAAGCCTAAAGTTCTCATCGGCTTCATGCCGCCATTCATCTTGTTCATTTAACTGGAGAAAAAGCTTATGACCTACCCTTTCTAAATGATAATTTATCAGTTTAATAGCCTAATAAGCTTTGTGTTCAAGATCAACTAGTAAGTGGCATGATTTCTCATAGACTAGTCTATATAGGGAGGTACTTATTAGTGTTTTATATGCTATTCTAATGGCCCATAGTGCTTCATTTAGTTTAATAGACTAGTCCTTCCTAGAAGTTTCCACTTTCTTCTCTAATATCTACTTTAACTCCCTATTGGTGACCTCTACTTGTCCACTTATTTAAAGATGATATAGGATAGCTACTTTTGGAATTGTCAGTTGCAAAAATGGGTTCCTCTATTACTTGTTATGGGTTTGGGTGCTCCAAATTGAGCAAACAACCGTTTAAGGAATTTCTCAACCTTATTAGTATTAGTGGGCAAGGCTTGGACTTCCACCCATTTAGATATATAATATACGACCACGACAACATTTTTTTTATACCAAAGAATGGTTGAAATGGGCCCATAAAATTGATTCCATAAATATAAAAAATCTCATAAATATTAATATTGGTTTGACAACTATTACAAGTATCCAAATAACTCCTTGCATTTTTAAATAGTGAAGGTCAGTAAAACCATGATTCCAAGACCTTGTTAGCTATATTATTAGTTTGATAGTGTCCTCCAAAAGGTCCTTAATGGCAATGACATACCTATAAATAATAGCATTGAAGTGGTGAGCTCGTCGTAAGCTACCAAATTATAAAATACCTAGCCTAACCTAGCTAAGTAGCTAAGGTGAGTCAAGGTTGATTCCATAGGGAGCTAGTAGTGTTTGGGAGCTATTTCTAATGTTGCACAATAAGAAAAGAAAATTAAAAAAAATCCTTGGAATTGAACGATATTAAAATAAAGAACAACGATAAACAACGAACACAAAACGAATAATAAAAAACACATAAAATAAATAAACAGGTGATGTTAAAAGGAAGTTGGTCAGAAGATAAATCTAGGATTCTGGACTTATAATTGATCTAAGATTCTAGAATAATAAATAATTTGTGATTAGTCTAAAATGCTAACCTAGATGTTTTAACAAGCTTTGAAACCCTCAGTTCTTCCAATTTTAGATAGGTCCTATACGATAGAAAACCTACCCCTAATCACGAAGCAACCTACAATAAGCTCTCTATATTTAACGACGCGGTAGATTTAATGACGTCTTATATTTAACACACTAGGGAATAGCTAACTTAAGCCACAATCTCGTAAGTTCGGATGGTGTAACTTAAAAAATTGGAATCCTAAACTAGTTGGTTATGTATCTTAACAAATCCGATTAGTCTATTGCCATTTGCAGAAAACGTCAAAGATAATTACGTATCACATGGCTCAATCATAGCAATTAAACTAAGAATCATACCTAGGGTAGCTAATCTTAAGCATTAATTCCTAATTCATAACATTTATGCGAAGTCCCAATTCAATCCTAGCCTAAACCACACTGCCCATTCAATTCCTAGTTAATTCTTATAATTATTCATCCAAAATTCCATAATTAACTTCCAACCCAAGACTAAACTAGTTAAACATAATTAAAAAATTTTAAAAATTATTAAACAAACTAATAAAATAATAAAATAAACAAAATAAAGGGCTGGAAAAATAAATAAAACACAAGAAAATAACAAACCCAAAGCTAGAAAATTAAATAAAGAACTTAGATTAACACAAACAAAGCATTCCATTAATAAATAACAAAAACTAAGGTTCAATACAAATATTTAAACAAAAATACACCAAAAACAACAAATATTTAAAGACTAAAATAAGAAATAAAGAGAATAATAACACAAGAAATGGAAAATACAAGCAAAAGATGTAAATAGCCTAAGAACTAAAGAAAGAAAATAAAAAAAACTAACCTAAGAAGAAGAAGAAGAAAGGGCAGCTCCTCTGCAAAAAAACAATAACAAAAAGATGGACCTCCCCTTCGTGTACAAGAAGCCGTATATATATAAGAGCTTTAGGGTTTTGTGTATTTTTTTTATAGATGGAGTGATGTCGTTTTTATCTATATTTTATGAAGCTTTTTCGGTTGAACTCTATCCTGGTATTTCTTGATTTTTTTAACCATTTTTTGTCCATTCCCTTAAAGCCTTGACCGAATTCTATGGAGGAACTTGTCTTGTTGACCATTATTTTGTCCTTTGTTTAAGCTTGATCGGGAAAAGCCCTCTCTCTAGGAGACATGTCTTAAAGCCTTATAAGGCTTTAGTATTTGTTTTTCCTACCTTAGAATGCATGTTTTCCCTCACTATGGAAGGTGACTATTGCCATGCTTAAGCCTCCTCTCCCTGTAATTTGCATGGTCTCTTTAATGAAAGCCTTTTGCTTCAATTTTGTCAAACTTCTTCTAAACTCCTTCTTTTCTATATGTTTTTGTGTTTAATAATAAAATCGACATCCAAACTCAAATAAAACAAAAAATAAGCATTGAATAATCAAGAATAGGATTGAAATGACATTAAAATACATAAGATAATATAAGATAATTCAGTCTTATCAAATACCCCTAAACTTGATCCATTCCTTATCCTGAAGCAATAAGTCATATGCTTGACTAAAATAATTATATTCAAGATTTAATAGCTAATCAAGCACATAGAAATCTATTAATGCCTTTAATCTAATTTATTAATTTCAACTATATCATGATAAAAAATAAGTTAATCACAAGCAAAGCACATTGTTAGTTAAAAAGAAACTTAATATGCATAATATCCAACATTTAAGCCATTTCGCATAGGATATCACACAAACTAATCAAGGATGCTCAAAATGACTAAAAACATATAAAAACACAACATATACACACATTTCAAAAAATGTTTGAGAGGTCATCAAATGTTTTAATGCGAAGGTGAACATTTTGTAGTGAAAATCCTTGGTTATTGGGATATATCACTTTCTCAAATGACTTTTAACATCACTCTTAACTTCAACCTTTATTAGGTTAAAACCAGTAGAGTGTAAATTGCTCATTTTATTCACACACGCAATAATACAATCAATTTTCTTCTTCTTCTTTTATTTTTATTTTTCTTTTCTCTCTTTTCTTTTCTTTTCTTTTCTCTCTTTAACACTTTATTCCAAGTATCCAATCCACATTCATATAATAAACTATACAAAATGCACTTAAATACCAAACACCATCCACAAGAGTTACCAAACACATGCAAGGCACTTAAAATAAAAGGAAAAACAAAAAACTTTGGAGCTAGCATCATTTCAAGAGTTAAGCAAAGATCCTCAAATTAAAAGCATCAACATTATTCCTATACCATAATCAACTATTAACTAAAGTTCAAAATCATTTAAGCTACCACATTCTCATCATCACTGTCAAACTCACAAAAATCCAAGTGTTTAAAATTTTTTCTTAACTTTCCCCATCCCCACACTTAAATGGGACATTGTCGCCAATGTCACTACATCAATGAAAAACATAAAGGATGGGAACAAGAATACTCCCCTGGAGAGGTCATATAAAGTGGTAAAATCAAGATCACATATTGCTTTTGTGAAGAATAAGCAGCCCATCTTCTTTCTATAATAAAAACACATAAAAAGCAAGTAAAACACTTAAAGCAAACCAACCAATAGATATTTACAAACATAGAAAAAAATAAAAGGATACGGATGGGATGTCTCCCATCAAGCGCTTAGTTAAGGCCATAAGCTTGACCCTTGGTATATGTACATCATCCAGTATCAAATAGATACTTCAGCCCAATAGGAATCGTGCTCAAACTTTAGGAGGAGCGTGGAGCAACTTCCCTTGAAGCAAGCTTCCACTCAGCACAATGCTCTAAGGCTTCTAAGGAGTGGAACTTCATCGTTTTTTCATCATACTTTAATGTCCACTCTTTTCAGTGGGCATCACCCTTCACACACTAGGATAGTCCACGTAAGAGTATTGCCAATAGGTTTAGAGACTCAATCCTACTTGCCACCTTTGATCTTCAGCTCCTCTTCCATAGCTCATTCAACAAGTTAGCATAATGTAGCTTTTCCTCTTTCTGCTTCTTCTTCTTCTTCTTCTTCTTTCACCTGTAAAGAACTAAAACAAGGAAATGAAATTCAGTTAGCAATAACATGAACTGCATCACTAACCTTAGGAGGTTGTGCACCCTCCATCTTTTCTCGAACTAATGGCTCTTCCTCTCTTGGCTTTTCTTTCTCTTCCTCTGTGGCTTCTAGATACCCCAGTTGATCCCCACTCTCTGATAGATAGTCTCACACCTCCTCTTCAGGTGCTCCCTCTGATTGGTTAAGCATGCTTTCAGATGCTTGGACTTCTAGGCTCTGAATCACATAAAATAAATGGCTTAATTAATCTTTTAATGTCTTCAAGCTAATCCTCATTTTTTGTTGGAATTGAAGAGAGCTAGTCACCAAGCTCGTTACGATATCCTCCAATGACAACCCACCAGCTTGTAGTGGCGATGGTGGAGGTCGAGGCTTTAGTTGGAAGTATGACTTATCTTAATAATAGCTCGGCGAAGAATCAAACCTACATTGCGTATCCTGTAAAATAGAATATGTACAAAACGTATAACCTAAACATGAGCAAACTTCACATACCTTAGCTCATTGTTCATTCATCGGTACTTGTGCAGCTAAGGATGTGAAATTTGTCACTTGATACTCAAACCTAAAAGTGTTAAAAAAATCAAATGCATTATTAGAATAATAAGAATAATAATCAAACTCATAAGGATGCTGATAATGATTCATTGGCGTTAAAAGAACTTAAAATTAGAAAAAGTTGTGAATCTAAAAGAAACAAAAGACAAGATGAGCAAAAACAACAAAAACAAAAACAAAAGCAACACTAGAAAACAGCTAAAACACTAGCACCAAATCTCCAGCAACAGCACCAAAAATTTGGTGGGGGTCATCGTAAGCTACCAAATTATAAAATACCTAACTTACCCTAACTAAGTAGCTAGGGTGAGTCAGGGTCGATCCCACAGGGAGCTATTTCTAATGTTCTGTAAAAAGAAAAGAAAATAAAAACAAACCCCTGGAATTGAATGACATTAAAATAAAGAGCAACGACAAACAACAGGCATAAAACGAATAATCAGAAGCACATAAAAGAAATAAATAGAGAACAATAAAAGAAAGTTGGGTGGAAGATAAATATGAGATTCTGGACATATAATTGATCCTCGAAATAAATAATTTGTGATTGGTCTAAAATACTAGCCTATGAGTTTTAACAAGCTCTTAAACCATCAGTTCCTCCAATTTTAGATAGGTCTTATACGATAGAAAACCTACTAGGTCCTAAAATAGAAAACATACCCCTAACCAAGAGGAAACCTACAATAAACTCTATAAATTTAACAATGCGACAACTTTAACACAATGGGGAATAGCTAATCTAAGCTACAATCTCGCAAGCTTGGATGGTGTAACTTAGAGAATTGGAATCCTAAACTAGTCGGTTAAGTGTCGTAACAAATCCGGCTAGCTTATTACCACTTGTGGAAATTGCCAAAGACAATTACATATCATATGACTCATTCCTAACAATTGAACTAAGAATCATACCTAGGGTAGCTAATCCTAAGCATTAATTCCTAATTCATGACATTTATGCAGAATCCCAATTCAATCCTAACCTAAATAACAAAGCCTATTCAATTCCTAGTCAATTCTCATAATTATTCATCTAAAATTCCATCATTAACTTCCAACCCAATACTAAACTAGCTAAACATAATTAAAATAATGAAAACAAATATTTAAAAAACTAATAACATAATAAAATAAACAAAATAAATGGATGGAAAAATAAATAAAACACAAGAAAATAAAAAAAACCCAAAGCTAGAAAATTAAATAAAGCACTTAGAATAACACAAACAAAGCATTCCATTAACAAATAACAAAAACTAAGGTTCAATACAAATATTTAAATAAAAATACACTAAAAATAACAAATATTTAAAGATTAAAATAAGAAATAAAGAGAACAATAACATAAGAAATGAAAAATACAAGAAAAAGGATGTAAATAATCTAAGAACTAAAGAAAGAAAATAAAAAACTAAGCTAAGAAGAAGAGGAAGAAGAAAGGGCGGCTCTTAAGCAGAAAAACAACAAAAAGATAAAGCTCCCATTTATGTATAATAAGCCATATATATATAAGAGGCTTTAGGGTTTTGTGCTTTTTTTTATTTATGGAGTGATGTCAATTTTGTCTATATTTTATGAAGTTTTTGTAGTTGAACTCTCTCTCGATATTTCTTGAATTTGTTTTGACCATTGTTTTATCCATTCCCTTGAAGCCTTTACCAAATTCTATGGACAAACTTGTCTTGTTGTCCATTGTTCAAGCTTGACTGGGAAAAGCCGTCTCTCGAGGAAGCCTCTAAGCCTTATAAGGCTTTAGTCTTTGTTTTTCGTACCCTGGAATGCGTGATTTTACTAGTTATGGAAGGTGACTATTGCCATGCTTAAGCCTCCTCTCCTTTGTAATTTGCATGGTCTCTTTAACGAAAGCCTTTTACTTCAATTTTGTCAAACTTCTTCCAAACTCCTTCTTTTCAATATGTTTTTGTATTCAATAATAAAATCTACATCCAAACTTAAATAGAACACAAAATAAGCATTTGTAACTGCCCTTACCGATGTAGGTGGAAGTAATTTCTTGATTGTTTCAATTTTTGCGTTATCTACTTCAATACGTTTGATTGAGATTTTATGCACTAATACTATACCTTATTACACTATAAAGTTACACTTTTCCCAATTAAGAACTAAATTTGTTTCTTCACACCTTTTAAGAACCTTGGCTAAGGGGTCGTTTAATATTATTGTTGGTTGTGGTTTTTAATTGTAATTTTTATGTACTTGTATTAGTTTTTGTGTATTGTCCTCGATTTCTATGCTATTATCCTCGATTTCTGTGATGTATTAGTATGTTGTCTTTTTCAGTTTTTGTGCTGATTTTCTCGATTTCTGTGTTTAAAAAATAAGAAACCAAAATCACAAATAAAAGCCACACCAAACATCCTCTAAGTTAATAAGACATAAATAAAATGAATTATCAAAGATCGATAAATCATCCATGAATTCTTCCATTGTACCCTCTACTAAGTCATTAAAGATTTCTATCATGCATCATTGAAAGGTGGCAGGAACATTACTGTTGGGATAGATATAGCACTAAGAGGGGGGTGAATTAGTGTATAAAAAATTCTTTCACATAACAAAAATAAATGAGGAAGCTTAAACAAATTTATCCAAAACAAACAATCAGATAATATAGATGAAAAAATAAAAGTAAAGAGAAAGGAGAGAATACACCGTGATTTATCCTGATTCAGAGCTATCCACTTACTCCTAATCCAGTCCCCAATACCACTGTTGAGCTTTCGTTTTTATAACAACTTAAAGATAATAATGTCATAAGTACAATCCATTTTCATGGGCTAAAGGAGAACCATTCACTCTTTTTTTTTTCTTAGGCTCAAGAATAAACTCTCAGCCACTCGTAATAACGATACAATTGAAAAAAAATACTTCACTTGATTTCACTTGATAATCACAAGAGGCTACATTGATGAATGCACAAAAGATATTCAAAAATCTCGCCAAGCACAACCAAACTCACTTAATAAACAGTCTCATCAAATAACACTGAACTCATGTGCATAATCTTTTAAAATTCTTCTAAAAACTCAGTGTAAAACTTCTTTTTATTCCAACACAAAACCAACCTTTTATAGTTAATTTTTCCCATGTATCCGTTGGATAACGGTAATATTACCGTTTGTCCAACGGGAAATAATCATAAATACTTTTAACCATTGTATAACTTTACAAGAATTTGTGCAATCTGGAATCTTCACAATATTCGGTCAACCAATGGGCCTTCACACTGTGCTTTGGTTGACCAATCCATTCATTCGGTTGACCAATAAACTCTTGTTAATTATTCAGTCGATCGAACACAATCATTTGATCGACCAACCTAAGGACCATACTCAACATAATAATCATAAACATTTTTATACAATAAATAACCTCTTTCAAATACCACACATATATCCAAACAAGTTTTAATCTTTCTTTAACACCTTATGTTATGTTTTCCTAATTCATTAAACAAGTATTAAGAGGTTTATTCTCATTTAATCACATTCAAACACATATAACCTCTTGATTATGCACCTATATGCAAATTCTAAAATATATATGCATGAACATTTAAATATGAGCCTTTTGAGAATACCAAAATAAAAGTAAGCAAAGTTTACACTAAATAAACTAAAATGAAACTTATTCTAAACTTCTTTTTCAAACTTTGAGTCTTCCTATGATTCTTCGATTTCTTCTTCAAGATTGTTTAATTGGTTAATTTGAACTTTATCCAACCTATCTTTTAAGAACACTTAAAAACATATACATTAGTAACAAAGGTTGTTTTGTCATTACCAAAATAAGGTGGAACCATCTTTAGTTCAACAATCTCCCCCTTTTTAGTGATGACAAAATTAGGTAAAATGATAAACAAAATAAACAGTAAAACAATTCATAAAGCTCCCCCTAAATATTAAAAAGTCATGGAGTAACAATTGTTAACATTTTTGGCAATTTAAAATCATATGATAACATCATAGCAAACATTATATCAAATAGGTAGCCCCCCTTCAATTGATCAACTCCCCCATAACATATTACAAATAACAAGCGATTAGCTCCCCCTTAAAAGGTCAACATATTACACAAACATATATCAATTACTTTTCTTAACATATTAAACAAACATATATCTTTTACTTTTATCATATACTTCTCCCACTTTTTAGAATCACCAAAATGGTATTATCATAAGATTAAGTACGAAATAAACCAATGCGTAAGTAAAGATAAATAGACAAAATAAGAAAGAGTCCATATCATAGATCAAGAAATGTCATACAACCAAAATAGCACAAAAATCAATATAAAAACATGATAAAAACACTAAATGTCTAAAGGTGGTGAAGGAGGAAGTCTAGAGAGAATCTCCCATAGTAAGGAGTTGTGCTCTCGTAGTAAGGCGTTATGTTGGTGTAATAAGGCATTGTGCTCCTCGAAACGACCCTTCAAATGGTCCACCTTGTGATGAAGTATTGTGATGGCAGCCTTAACATCATAAGAAGTAGCAATAGGTGTTGAAGAAACTGGTGAAATAGTAGTGGCATCATCATTAAGGGGTTCAGAGAAAGGCTGAGTCGTTGGAGGCAGAGCAAGTACATCAACATCAGCAGGAGGAACTGAACATTGTTGTTGAAGAGGTTGAGTTATGTGACCACCAACAGTTTGAAAACCCATGCGCTTTAGGGAGTTTTGATCAAAGAATGATTGTTACTTAAAATCATCTTTTAGGGGAGGAGTGTGAAAATGTTAGAAGATGTGCCAAAATTAAGGTATAGGGGATATGTTGGCTTTTGTTCTTTCCGCGGACAAAATGGATCATGTTATGCAAGATGAAGTCTCCTAAATGGATTCTCTCACCAAGCATAAGAGTAGACAAAAACTAGAGGTCATCGTAGCCTAAGTCATTGTAATAACCACTAGTATACAGGAAGTTTTATTTGATAAAAAAGTGATGAAATTTTGGTATCGTACTCAAGTTTCTAACATCCTTTGGTGTTTTTGGAAATTTCGTCCTCACTTTCTAACTTAAAAATGATTTGGAATCTCTTTGCTGAGGAATGGATGGAGTCAAATTTGGACATACAATAATAATGAGAGAATATAGAAGGAATGGGTACACCTAGGATGTTGTTGATTATGTCTCTCGATAATTGGATAGGTGTATCTTCTACTTTGGAGTAGATGATATATTCATCATTCGCCTTAACCGCTCTAAGGTTACAAAAAAATAGTTTTACAGTTGTGGGACAAGTTTTAGTTGTAAGGGTAAGGATAGACTCCCACTCTTGATCAATGAAATATTGTACTAAGCCATTTTCCTTATAAGTATCTATATGATTAGGAGAAATTAAACGGTTTTCTGAGAGTTTCCTAGAGGCATGGTCTTGGAATTTAGTAGAATCAGTATTTAGGTAGTCGCTAGAGGAAGATATCCTACCCCTAGAGGTCCTGCCTCCTCAAGTTCTAACCATAATCTAGAAAACTAGGTAGAAATGAAAGGTTTTGAAAAACAACAAACACCTAAGAAGGCTTTAGGAAAGATAAAGCGCAACATCAGTTTTTACTGATGGACTTAATCATACAACTTATAGATATAACCAAACAAGGGTGACCAAAGAGTCAACACTAACCGAAGGTGCTATATGATCATGTCATACTTATGAGTAATGGACAGTTTCAACAAGTTTGAAACAACTTAGTTTAAAATTTATATAAAAGTTGAAGACAATTTGAAAATACCAAGTTTTAAACAAAATAAGTTTACATGGATACTAGTTTTAAAGCTTTGAAAACCTGTATTTTGATTAAAAACAAAAGAAAAATATGAAGTTTTCATCTTTTTAGGAATACATTGTTCAAATGCCTTAAGTACACATTTAATTGAATTTTAAACACTTTAATGTTTCTGAAAATTTAGTTAATTGACCAGAAAATTGACTAAACCTTAAATTGTAAATTTGAAATTTGGGAATTTCAAAATTAAATTCAAGCATATACAACTGACTACATAAAAACCTTATGTGAGCATCTAATTGAGGTTTAGTAGAGCCAATTTTACAAAGTACACAAAAATTAGGCAGATGTTCAAGTAAACCCTAATCACAAAAATCTAAAAATTGGGGGAAATCAAAATTAAGTGTGCACAAATGAAATTGAATGTTCTACAAGTCTAATTATGTCTCTAATTGCAAGAAAACATTAGAAATTTGGGCTAATTTCTCAATCCAAGGCAGAAAACTCAATCTGAAACCTTAGAATTCTAGAACCCTAAAATTTATACAATCAGTGTTTAGTTTAAGCAAAATGGGAGAGCTGGAGATCGTCCAATACAGTCTGTTAGAGAGAGAGAAACGGCAGGGAGAGAGGAATAAAAGAGAAGACAGAGAGAGGAGTTAGGGGAAACAGGAGAAAGGAGGTCTTCGATTGATCGAAGAACACATTTGATCAACCAACCAATTCGATCGACAGAAGGGTCAAACATACAGAAAAAAAAAATATAAACAAAACAAATAGTAATTCATACCAAACCTAATACACATTTCTTAAATGATGGGTACCTTTAAATTTGACGTTGTATCTTTTTTTTTTCTTTAGTTAGGCAATGAAATTCATTCTTTTACATTCCTTATGGTACCTACAAAATAAAATTTAATAGACTTTTGGTACCCATATCATCTTGGATCCATGAGTGTTAATGTACCTTTTATGGTCAAATGAACTTGCATTCGTATTTCTTAAACTATTATAGCAAAAATAACGAATATGTCCATACCTCTCATAATAAGTGCAAAATAAAGGAGTAAAAGATCTATATGCATTCTTTGGTCTATAAGCATAATAGAACTTTCGCGATGTTTGCCTTAGTTGAGTAAATGTTCTAGAGTCATTAAGTTGATGTTGAGAAAATTTCTTAGGTCTTGAGGTATACATGAATGCATGATGCCTAGGTTAAGTTGATGATGAATTTTGAGTAACCTTAGGACATTCATCTTCTAAACTCTTTCCCTTTACTAAAATGGATTTACTAGACGATGCTTCATTACTATAGCCTAAGCCATGCTTATCATTTCTCATTTTTTAAACACTTAATATGGTTTCAAATTTTTCTTTACCTTTAGTAATTTTGATAAAGTTTCTTTAAGCGACTCTACTTCTTTCTTTAAAGTAACATTTTCATTCAACAATTCATCGTTATAC
>JAOXYD010030245.1:0-14176 GCA_028565735.1 Pinacopodium congolense | reverse complement strand
AATAAATTTAATGGGACAAATTGGATTGCACATATTTAATAAGAAATCATAACAGATTTTCTATCCATAAAATTTATAAGTTGATACGAGTAATAATATAACCTTGTCATGTGCACATCAGTATAAACCAAAATCCAAAATGAAATAAACTGATAAATACAAATGAACTAAGCAAATGCTTTTTTTAATACCTTTTTTGTAGAAAGTTTCTATCATATTTAAATCTTTATTGGAGCTTCTTAAAATATAAGGAGTTCGGCGTATCCTATTAGCCTTCCCCCTTCAATATCCAAGTACTTTTCTGAAATTGATTCCAGAAATAAGATAAATAAATGTGATAATATTGATTCTGAACTGTATAATGAATCCTATCAAGTAATAATGTATCGGTGCTATAAAGACATTATGCCAACTATTAAAATTATTAATTTTCTTTATTATTACGAAAATTGAAATAAGTAATAAAAATTAAATTAAATATAGTGCTAAAAAATTCCAAGAAGAAAAGAATAGAGTTTAAATCGAATTAGTAAAATCCACTTTGAGAAATTTAACAAAACATAAAAAAATAATTTTAGAGCATCAATTTCATAAATTTAATTTTTATTCTTCACGTTTTCTTAATTAATTTCATAAATTTTGCTTAAGTTATTGACTAGATCGGTAGATCCCCTAAAGTGTTAGTTGAGTAATCTGGATGGATCCAAAAGCTAGAGGTGCAAGAATGAAAAGAAGTTTGAGGGCTTGAAAAGTGAGAATGAATCCCTTAAGATCTCTTTCTAAGTTCACCCAAGGATAGGAGAAGATTGACTCCTTGCTCGGACCTTAAAATACTTTAACTGATAAGCATAATGTTGGATTTAAGATAGGAAGTGCATTTAAAAATGCTAAAACGATTTTTATCTCGGGTACAATTTTTTTTTTTAAAGTGAGCTATTAGCAAAGTAAAAATGTGAGTATCAGTTATCAGCATCTAGGGTTCAAACCTAAGAGAAAGAATCACATATTCATACATGACCTTCAATCTAGGATAAATAGATCCAAAAGCTCATAAAAAAGGCGACCATTAATATACACATTTCCGTAGGTCTTGAAGGTGTCAAAAGAGCTTTTGATATGCCAACTCATATCATAAACCACAAGTTCAGAAAAGAAGGAGGCCATCGTACAATCACATTGCTCATTCTATGCCCTAATATTGTACATGTCTCATAACCCTAAGACATACGTAGGCATGACTTATGTAACTTTCTTTTATGGTTTTTTATTGATGTCTTTTTTTTTAGAAATTAAACTTTTGCCTTTATTAAGATTTGAACCTTAAAAGAGGAGGATATCTTAGACATCCTCTCCCAATAAACTACAAGTCTATTAATTTTTGTATTGATGTTTATGTGGCTATATTAAGAGGTTATGTAAAGGGTTAAAGGATAACAAAATAGAAATAATCGTTTGAAAGGTACAAGTATGAAGAAAATTAAAATGTATGTAAACCTTTTTAGTTCGGATTAGCTATTAATTTGAACATAAAACGATAAATGAGAAGTACCAACAAGATTTACCTTCGTTGATATGGTAACACTTTGTGATAATGCATAACATGATCTGATGCCTATGATTTAGTTCTATGATTCAAGTCCTATGATTTCAGCTGTCTAATCTTAGTTTTTAAATTCTCTTGCGTATAATTATATTTCCATAATTACACATGCATCACTTGTATAAATCGCTCTATAATTCTCTTGCATGCACTAATATATACAAAACACCTTTCTTATATTATTTTCTTCATGGTATCATAACACAAAGCCTGATTTTTTTTCTACAAGCAGTCTACACTTTCATTCCAACACATATTTGCATCCTTCCTTTTTTTTTCACCTATAACTCTATCTTAAGTCCTAACAAATACTCTCACTCGTTGTATACAATATGTTTAAGTTACATCCCAAATCACGTTTTTCATGAATGCACAACACACAGAAAAATATCCTTTAGACTTCAGACAGCCAAATTCGACAACATCATCAACCTTTCCTTTACAAAAAATCACCAATTTCATAACAATCATCCTAAACAATTCAAACTACTTAGTTTGAAGAAATCAAGTTTAAATTATCTTAGGTATCTATGATATACTTGGCCACGTCGATAGTTCTCTACCTCCACCATTAAAGGACAGGTACACATCACCATCTAAACGATGGTATCATCTATTGTGCTCTTATTGCTACTCTATTTCCCTCCATCGCTCCCCTTTCCCTTGGTTCTTTTACCCACCATAGTAGAAGACATTGTAGCAATTGATGACTTCATATTTGATGAAGATTTTTTTCTATTCCCCCTTAATGGTCTCCCACGAGACCATGAAGCTTTTGTGATTGTCATGGAAAACCATGACTCACATCCCTCCTTTACTAAACTCCATGAGAAGCTCCTCTTTCTTGGACAACGATTGACATTCTACCATAATTTGGGATCACCCACCTTTGATACTGCCTTTGCTACTGCTACATACTCTACCAGGAGAGTTACTAGACCAAGTGGTCGAAGGAGCAGTCCCTCATCATATTTCCATTGCTCCCTTAATAGTTGCATCCCTAATTTCCCTAAATCACATCCTAAAACCCATAACTGACTAGGTCCTTAGCCCACCCCCTCTTCCTATTTTCATCATCAACGAAGCCCATCCCATCTAGCCTAGCCATATAACTCATACTTAACTCCTTATCTAGCTCAAACCAGCCCAAAATCCTTTGTCCAATACCTCACCATAATTAGGATAACCTATCTCATTTCTTGTCCTTATTCCCCTTACCAAAATGGTTTTACGGAATGAAAAAATTGAAATACCACTTAAATGTGACTTATTCTACTTGTCCACACTTCTTTTCAAAATCAATCTGATTTGAAGCCTTTACCATAGCTTTTTACCTTATTAACCTATTGCATACACCGATCCTACTCTATAAATCAGCACATTAAGCACTTTATCTCACTAAACAAAATCTCACTCATCTTTGAGTTTTTAGATGTACATGATTTATCTTTTTTGGCTCAACACGATCTGACAAACTAACCCCTAAATCTAACCCCTACATCTTTCTTGGATACTCTCCACACTATAAAGGTTATAGATGCCGCGATTCTAAAGCAAATAAAGTTCATATATTTCATCATGTTCATTTTATTGAAACATTCTTTCCCTTTGCTCAACTAACTCCCTCCTAATTATCTCCACCTCAACTTTCTATGACTAAATTACTCATTCCTCTTAACACTACCTTTCCAATCTCTTCATCATCATCATCTAGTCAACATTCAAATCACTATTCATCATCACCCATCCTACCTATCCCTTTAAATCAACATCCTATGGTAACTCGTACTCATGCTAATACATGAAAACCACACATTCTCAAGGATTATGTTAACTTTCACACCAAAATACCTTGTGATGCTCATGACCCTACTTATTATATAAAAGAGAAAAAGTTTCCTCATTAACGTCAAGGTATGTTTGATGAGTTTTAAGCCCTCCATCATAACCAAACCTAAATACTTCTTTCATCTCCATCCAATGCTAATATAGTAGATTAAAAATGGGTTTTTTGAAATAAATACAAATATGATGATTCTTTAAATCAATAAAAGCTCGTATAGTAGTCAAAGGTTATCAATGCCTTTAGTCATATCATTAAACCAACCATCATTCGTATTATTATAATCATTGCATTGACACAATCTTGATTAATTCATCAATTAAACGTCAACAATGCCTTTCTTAATAGAAATCTCTTAGAACTAATTTACATGCTCTAATTATTTATTGGGTTATTAAGACATTAAAGCCTTAAAACCAAATTAAAAAAATAAAAATGAGGTCTCAAAATTAAGCCCAAGATGCATAAGATAAAATTTGGCCCATTTCTTAATTTTGTTTTATATTTTTAAATTATATATTTATTTTATTTTAAAAAGTGCTAGAAGTGTTACAACGCGCTTATGACATTTTTATTTTGACAAATGAGGTGCATGCTTCTCTAGACGCATCTTTCATTTGTTTTTGTTTTTGTTTTGTTTTGGTTTTGTTTTGGTTTTTTTTTTTGTTTTTGCCTTTTCTCTTCTCGACTGTTTCTCTACTATTAACTCGCCGTCCAGATTCTTAATCATCGACGCTCTCACCGACGACCATAGTAGATGACCATAGCAAAAATCAAGTTTCAGTGATTTTAAATGCTTTTTGTTTTCTCAGAACCAGTTTTGGTTCATCCACTTTCTCTAGCCGGCAATAATAACATACCAGCTTGAAGGAAAAAAAAAACATTCTGTATTACTCATTCAACAAACAAACAAAATTTCCTCTTTCAATGCTAAATCATAGACTAGAATAGAGGTCAATTCCATGATTAGTTAGAAGAATAGAATCTCCATTCCATGAACAAAACATTTCAAAACAAAGCATCCATTATTGCTTATCAACTTTCATGATGTAGCATATGTAGAAACTAATAAATAGAGGAATAAAAAAAACATGTCAATGTTTGTTTCACTGTATTACACATGTAGCTTTTCACATATCAACAGATATTCATTAATCTTAATTCTTAATTCAAGTAATGCAATCATATAGAAGAACAATGTAACATTTGGCACATTAGCATAATAACAATAGATATGATCAATTCAAATTGTAGATTGAAGCACTATCCTATATTTATTCATGCATTTAAAATTCTGATTCTAATACCACTGTTAGATTTTGATATAATCACAAAGAATATAAACTTACGACTTATTCTCTTGGTTCACATGTTATAGAATTCGATCTCCATACAAATCCCTTTCGTCAAATTTATACTCAATATGATAACTAAAAAAATATTTGATGACTTTGGTTCAAATTTCAACCTTTTATATTAAAGTTGAAATGGCATGTCCCTTAGACATATTATTTTAAATTTGAATAAATAAACCAATCTTATTATAGGTGGACCCTTTATTTTATCACTTAGCATAAAGGAATCTTTGAGTCTCTAAGTAACACTTTTCCAAAGTCTCAAACATAAAGATTATATGATAGAAAGTAAAAAGGGCATGCTGTAATAAATAGCAAACATAAATATTATATGATAGAAAATACAAGGGAATGTTGTAATAAGTAATAAGAGGTAAGTTCTACCCCATTGAAGAGTTTGAAAACCTTTTTAATTCAGTACTTAGAATACTTTGATGGACAATTTCCTATAGTCATAAGAATACTTAATCTTCAGCTTTATTTTTCATTAATCTATGTTATAAACTAAGATCTAGGGCATATATAATCGTATTTTCTCCTTACTAGTTATATTGAATTATTTAATTTCCTGTAAGATGTGCAGAAGTTCAAATGTTATTTTCAAGTCCTCCAATACTTTCTGAAGTTGAATTTTTCAGTAAGATGCTATTGAACCATCAGATACAGTTGTAAATAAGAATTAAAATTGTCTCCTCAATCAAAGTTTAAATATTGATTATCAATCCTTTACTTTTAAGTGATAAAAAAATGCGTAATAAGAATGATAAGCAGTAAGCTTACCATCAAAGATGAAGTTTTCTAACATACTGATGAACTGAGTACTCATTTCTTTCTTTCCTTGAGCTGACTGAACTTATATGAGTAATTTGTAGTCCAGCTAGACTAATGCACATTAAATACTGGTAATAAATTTAATGGGACAAATTGGATTGCACATATTTAATAAGAAATCATAACAGATTTTCTATCCATAAAATTTATTAGTTGATACGAGTAATAATATAACATTGTCATATGCAAATTAGTGTAAACTAAAATCCAAAATGAAATAAACTGATAAATACAAATGAACTAAGCAAATGCCTTTTTTTAAACCTTTTTTGTAGAAAGTTTCGATCATATTTAAATTGTTATTGGAGCTTCTTAAAATATAAGAAGTTATGCGTATCGTATTAGACTTCTCCCTTCAATATCCAAGTACTTTTCTAAAATTGATTATAGAAATAAGATAAATAAATGTGATAATATTGATTCTGAAATGTACCATGAGTCCTATCAAGTAATAAGGTATCGGTGCTATAAAGACATTATGCCAACTATTAAAATTATTAATGTTCTTTATTATTAAGAAAATTGAAATAAGTAATAAAAATTAAATTAAATTTGGTGCTAAAAAATTCGAAGAAGAAAAGAATATAGTTTAAATCAAATTAGTAAAATCCACTTTGAGAAATTTAACAAAACATAAAAATAACTTTAGAGCATCAAAATTTTAATTTTTATTCTTAACAATTTCTTAATTAATTACAATTATTTTGCTTAAGTTATTGACTAAATCGGTAGAATAGGAGAAGATGGACTCCTTGCTCGGACCTTAAAATACTTTAACTGATCAGCATAATTTTGGATTTAAGATAGGAAATGCAATTAAAAATGCTAAAAAAAAATTTCATCTTGGGTACAAATTTTCAACAAAAAAAAAGTGAGCCATTAACAAAGTAAAAATGTGAGTATCGGTTGTCAGCAACTAGGGTTCAAACCTAAGAGAAAGAATCACATATTCATACATGACCTTCAATCTAGGATAAATAGATCCAAAAGCTCATAAAAAAGGCCAACATTAATATACACATTTCCGTAGGTCTTGAAGGTGTCAAAAGAGCATTTCATATGCCAACTCATATCATAGACCACAAGTTCAGAAAGGATGGAGGTCATCGTACAATCACATTGCTCATTCTATGCCTAGATATTTTACGTCTCATAACCTTAAGACATACGTAGGCATAACTTATATAACTTTCTTTTATGATTTTTTATTGGTCATTTTTTTAAAAATTAAACTTTTTGCCTTTATTAAGATTTGAACCTTATAAGAGGAGGATGTCTTAAACACCTCTCCCAATGAGCTACAAGTCTATTAATTTTTTTTATTGATGTTTACATGGCTATATGAAGAAGTATTGTGATTTTTGGCATTTTTACAGGGAACTTTAAAAATGAAGGGTTAAAGGATAACAAAATAGAAATAAGCGTTTATATGTACAAGTATGAAGAAAATTAAAATGTCTATAAACCTTTTTAGGTTGGATTAGTTATCAATTTGAATGCAAAATGATAAATGAGAAGTACCAACAAGATTTAACTTCGTTGATATGGCAACACTTTGTTATAATGCATAACATGATCTGATGCATATGATTTAGTTCCATGATTCAAGTCCCATGATTTCAACTGCTTAACCTTAGTTTCTAAATTCTCTTGTGTATAATTATATTTCCATAATTACACATGCATCACTTGTATAAATCGTTCTATAATTCTCTTGTACTAATATATACAAAACACCTTTCTTATATTATTTTCTTCATGGTATTATAACACAAAGCCTGATCTTTTTCTACAAACAGTCTATGCTTTCATTCCAACACATACCTACATACTTCCTTTTTTTCACCTATAACTCTATCTTAAGTCCTAATAAATACTCTCGCTCGTTCTATACAATCTGTTCAAGTTACATCCCAAATCACGTTTTTCATGAACGTATGACATATAGAACAATCTCCTTTAGACTTCTCGCAATCAAATTCAACATCATTATCAAACTTTCCTTTAAAAAACATAACCAATTTCATAACAATCATGTAAGACAATTCAAACTACTTAGTTTAAAGAAATTAGGTTCAAATTATCTTACGTACTTATGATATACTTGGCCATGCTGATGGCTCTCTACCTTTACCATGAAAAGACAGCTCCACATCACCATCTGAACGATGGTCTCATCTATTGTGATCTCATTACTACTCTATTTGCCTCCTTCACTCCCCTTTCCCTTGGTTGTTTGTCCCACCATAGTAGAAGACCTTGTAGCAATTGATGACTTTATCTTTGATGAAGATTTTGTACTATTCGCCCTTAGTGGTCTCACCCGAGACCACGAAGCTTTTGTGATTGTCATGGAAAACCACGACTCACAACCCTCCTTTACTAAGCTTCATGAGAAGCTCCTCTTTCTTTGACAATGGTTGACATTCTACCACAACTTTGGTTCACCCACTCTTGATACTGCCTTTGCTACCGTCACGCAAGCAGAGTCATTAGACTAGGTGGTCGAAGGAGCAGTCCCTCATCATATTTCCATTGCTCCCTCAATAGCCACATCCCTAATTTCCCTAAATCACATCTCAAAACCCGCACCTGACTGGGTTCTTAGCCCACCTCCTCTTCCTCTTTTCATCATCAACCAAGCCGTTCCCATCTAACCTAGCCACATAACTTATACTTAACTCCTTATCTAACTTAAACCAGCCTAAAATCCTTTTCCCAATACCTCATCACTAATGGGATAACCTATCTCATTTCTTGTCCTTTTTCCCCCTAACAAAATGGTCTTATGGAATGAAAAAATTGAAATATCACTGAAATGGGACTTATTCTACTTATCCATGCTTCTCTTCCAAAATCATTCTGATTTGAAGCCTTTACCATAGCTTTTTACCTTATTAACCTACTACCTACACCGGTTCCTGCTATATAAATCTCCACATGAAGCACTCTATCTCACTAAACCAAATCTCACTCATCTTTAAGTTTTTGGATGTACATATTTTCTTTTTCTTGGCTTAACATGATCTAACAAATTAGCTCCTAAATCCAACCCATACATTTTTCTTGGATACTCTCCACACTATAAAGGTTATAGATGCCTCGATCCTAAAGCAAATAAAGTCTATATTTTTTTTATGTTCATTTTATTGAAACATTTTCCCTTTGCTCAACTAACTACCTCCCAATCATCTCCATCTCAACTTTTTATGATTAAATTACTCATTCCTCTTAACACTACCTTTCTAATCTCTCCATCACCATTATCTACTCAACATTCAAATTACTAGTCATCATCACCCATCCTACCTATCCCTTTAAATCAACATCTTATGGTAACCCGTGCTCATGCTAATACTTGAAAGCCACACATTCTTAAGGATTATGTTAACTTTCGCACCAAAGTACCTTCTGATGCTCCTGACCTTACTTGTTATATAAAAGAGAAAGGTTTCCTCATTTACGTCAAGGTATGTTTGATGAGTTTTAAGCTCTCCATCGTAACCAAACCTGAAAGCTTATTTCAACTCCACCCAATGCTAATATAGTAGACTACAAATGGATTTTTCAAATAAATACAAATATGATGGTTCTCTAAATAAATAAAAGCCTATATAGTAGTCAAAGTTTATTAATGCCTTTATTCCTATCATTAAACCAATCATCATTCATATTATTATAACCATTGCACTCACACAATCTTGACCAATACATCAATTTAACGTCAACAATGCCTTTCTTTATAGAAATCTCTAAAAACCAATTTACATGCTCTAATCACAAGGGTTTGTAAATTCTCATTGTCCTCACCATGTCTTTTGTCTTGAAAAATCTCTTTACAGGCTCAAACAAACTCCTTGTTCTTATTTTCATCGCTTAAGTAAAAAAACTTCTTGATCTTAATTTTACTTCCTCTAAATCAGATGCATCTCTCTTTATTTATTATACTATTACTAACATTGCCTTTCTTTCAGTCTACATGGATGATATCTTTGTTACTAGTTTCTCACATTCCTTTATCACTTCTCTTATTCATAACCTTTATTCCACCTTCTCTATATAGACCACTTCACTACTTTTATGGAATTGAAGCTAATACCACATTCGATGGAATTCTTCCTACTTAAACAAAATATCAAATGATCTCCTCACTCTCACATATCTTGACCACTTTAAACCTGTATTTACCCCTATGACATCTATCTTACCTCTCTCTCAAAATCATGACATTTCACTTTTTAACCAAACTGAATATCAAAGCACTGTTAGTGCTCTTCAATATCTTTGCTTTACTCATTTTGATATTCACTTTGTTGTTAACAAAGTTTCACAATTTATTCATTGCCTTACCAACTTGCACTAGACAATGTTCAAACAAATATTTCGCTATTTGTGGTCTACCATCTCCTATGGTCTCCACTTTACTAAAACTTAACCCTTTACCCTTATTGCTTACTCTAATGCTAATTGGGCTAGCTACCCTAATGAACATTGGCTCTATATTTAGCTACTACATTTACCTAGAGTCCATTCTTTTATCTTGGAGTGCTAAGAAATAACCAATAGTTTCTTGCTCTAGCACTGAATTCGAATATCAAAGTATTTCCCTTGCATCAGTTAAGCTCTGTTATATTACATCTGTCCTTAAATAAATTAACATTTCCAATCTGACACCAACATTGTGGTGTAACAATTTTGGTGCTATTTTCCTCATTACTGATCCGATTGCTCATACTAGTACTAATAATATTAAAATTGATGTTCATTTCATACGTGATTTAGTAGCTAAGAAAGCTCTCTTCATCTAACGTATTTATGCCAGTTACAAGATAAGCTCACTGTTGCTTCCATCATGAGCTTGATTTTTTTTGGGGGGGGGGGGGGGATGATAATGCAAAAAATTAAATGATGCCTATAATTTAGTTCCATGATTGAAGCATCATGATTTCATTTACCTAATCTTAGCTTCTAAATCCTCTTGTGAATAATTGTATTTCCATAATTACACATGCATCACTTGTGTAAATAGCTTTGTAATTCTCTTATGTTACTATATGCAAAAACACCTTTTCTTATATTACTTCCTTCACTTTGGTGATTTTAGTACATAAACATTTAGGTTTGGTTAGTAGACCCAATTTTTTCTATTAGAGGTCTAATTTATTTTTTAAAAGAAGGGATTTAATTAACACATCCAATACTTAATTTTGGTGTGCTAAATCTACTTTAAAGAAAGTTATTAGGTTAACCCAATAGCTAAGGATGTACAAAGCTCTAATAGCATAGGAGTCCTACTTAGAGCTTAATGTTTTATTCTCTTGAAAAAGAAAAAGAAAAGAGAAAAGGAATATAATAGTCAGCACTTAAGAATTTATTGCCAATCGAGAACTTAGAGAGTAGGAAATCAATTGGAAACAATTTCGTTTAAAGGTTATATTAACAATTTCAAAAGACTATTCATATTATAGGCATAGTATGGTAACAATCGAGAAAATGTACCCCCTATCGTCTAGTGATTCAGGATATCTCTCTTTCAAGGGGCCAATAGGGATTAAGTAAGAATATTTTATTAAAATAGTATATCTTTAAAGCAAAAAAATTGAATCTCTGGATAGGGAGCAAATAAAGACTTTAAGCTAAGGAAGCTTACATTACTTGCTTTTGAAGCAACCCATTGAAACTATGTATGCCTTTATCCACAAAATAATAAAATATGTCAATATTTATTATTTTAACACTTAATAACAACATTTTAATAATTGAATTGAATATCGATCTAATAAAAGAAAAAAGGTTTAATATTTAAAAATTTAATCAACATTAGACTGTTATAAAACAGATGTAAAATTGTATAGTTAAAATATAAAAATAAAATATATAATTGAAATAAATATAAACTCTAAATATTTATTAATGTGTAATTAATTAATAATAATTAAATTTAATATCAAAATTTTAAAATAGTAATAATAATTAAAATTTTAAAAGAACTTATGGCTCATTAATGTTAAGAATTCAGTCATACTTTCATTAAAGTACTTGTAATAATGTTTTCTATTATATTTAAAAATAAAATTTATTTTAGAATTCTAATAAATTCCATAAAAAGAGTCATTAAACTATACAATATATTTGAAGAAAATCATTTAATTCAAAATTTATAATCATTAGGTTAATTTATAAAAAAATCCACATATTACAAAATGTACAAATTTATGATATAGAAACTATTTTTATTCGATCTAAAAACTATTTAAATTATTAAATGAAGTTAGAGAAAAAGTTAATAAAAACAAATATTAAGTGATAAATAATGATATATTATAAATTATTTTTTCCACTAGACGATTATAAAAATTATGTGAAAATTGAAAATTGTTAAACATATAACATTTGCTTAGCGATATTAGATAAATAAGCTCAAATTAAATATAAATGATATAGAAATAGAATTAATCATAAAATAATTTATTTTTTACTCATTGAAATTTATATTTATAATAATTAAAAGGAATTACTATCTACAAAAAGAGAGTTAAATAATTAATAATGTCAACTGATGAAAGTATTTACTCTTGCTCTTTCTCTTTCTTGGTGAATCATTTTTCAAATTTTTTTCTCCCTCACTTGTCACCATCATTTTCTCTGTAAAACTCCCTCATGTTCTTCTAAACACGCCCATAACTTCTCTTTTTCTCCCTATTTTAGTCTTTAGTTACTCTCTCTCTCTCTCTCTCTCTCTCTCTCTCTCTCACACACACACACACACACACACACACACATCTTCCTCTTTCATTTCTGTCAAATTAATCTCGATTCTAAGGATTAACTCATCAAGTAAGGTGTCTACATTGGATTAGAGGAACATTTTCTCAATTGTGAGTACCACTTCATAATGTGGGATCAAGCAAAATTTACCCCTGAAAAAGGAGCATGATTATATATTTAGCATGTTCAAGTCTAATCTTTATTGTGCTTAAAGCTACTGGGGGTGGATTCCTCCTCATACATTAAGACATATAAAAATCCACCTTGAGCAAACTAATAAAATACTCTGAAACAACTTAGAAGAGAGGTAATGGTGAAAGAGAGGGAGAAAGATTAAAGAGCAGCAACGATGAGAGGCTTTTCCTGGTTGGATTTTAAAATAGATTAGTTAAAGCCAACTAAACTGGTGATTTTCATCTTAATTGACGATTTTAACTTCTAAAGACTTTTCATATAAAACTGAATCAGTTTTTGGTTTTTGGTTAACATAATTGAATCGATTAGTCTAGTTCGATTTTAAAATGTTGATTAATAACACTATATCCAATAATTTATACATGTCTATTATAATATCAATAGCCTTAATAATACCACTTAATTTTATTGACATGTCACATGACATATGTTTACAACTAAGTGTTAATTTTTATTTAAATAGACAAGATTACCCTTTAATTTTCTATACCAATTTCTTAAAATCAATGAGGAATCATGCAAACAAAGTTGTTCCCTCATTCAAAATCCCCCAAACAATATATTAGAGACTATCCATTGAAATTTTCAAGCATAACACATTAAATCTATTATTCTTACAAAAATTGAGATTACCATTAAAAATAAGAGTATTTTATTCATTTTTTCTACTCATGATACTCATTAACTTCCCTTGACTTCTTTTTCCTTTCTCTTTTCACTATAAATTCAATATTATATAACTTTTTACAAAAAGTGCTATTTAAATCTAAATGTTTTTTAATGTTCTAGTAAGATCTTGACATGTCAAAATGTTTAAAAACAATAATAACTTTTTACAAATATTCAATAAAAACCTCAAAGTTTAAAAAATATTCAAAAAGAATCATGGCCCTAACCTTCGTTAAGTCCTTCCATTATATGCAACATGACATTCTTTTGTCAAAAATTCCAGGTCAGCCCCACACTCCACCTTAGGCTTCACTTGAAATTTTAACTTGACAACACTATGACATTCAAATTGCTCACGTTGTAAAAGAACAACACATTATAAGGGTAGCATAGATGGTAGATCGTTAAGCTAAAAATTAAAAGGTTGCATGTTCGATCTATACTCACTATACTTGTGTGTTTTTTTTTCCTAAACAATGCCATTTTCTTTATCCTTAAATTGAAAAGGCATCACTTTCTCTTCTATTCTATCCTCCCCCTTCGAGTTTCTTATCCCTATTTCTGGTGTTTTTTCTTTTATATATTATGTTTTCCATATTTTCTCTTTCTCTCCCTCATCTATTCTCTTCTCTTCTCTCCCCCTTCATGTTTCTTATCCCCAAATGGCTAAGCTATCAATTATTTTACAATCACAAGCAAATTTATTCCCATCTAAGAATTTTAATTAGCTAGATATATGCAATCAAGAAGAAAACTATATTTTGTCCTCTCTCCTTCTCTTTATTTATGAATATGATAATGGTAAGGTTGATAAAAACATGCCAATATCAAATATACTTTGGAATCTTTTATCCTTCCATTGGTTCATTCTTATATCCATTTTATTGACATTAGATAGTTCATTTTTATACATAT